>KL279264.1:0-13865 GCA_000699545.1 Podiceps cristatus | reverse complement strand
CAGGAATGGAGCTGTTGTACAGGATCTTGGGTTATTACCAAACAGCTGGTCATGGCAAATATTTGTGGAGTGATGGATTACGAGTCAGAGAGATTTCAATTAAAAGGCAGTATAGACAAAGGTAGGCTATTAAGTAGGATTTTTTTTTTTTTTTCATTTCAAAGAAGGAAGCATTGATGAATTGAAGGAACTAATTAGCAAAGACAGCTGATCTCAGGATTTGAATGTGTGTTTGTGAATTTCAGCCAACTACAGAAAATATCTGAAACATCTAATCCAAGGAAGAAGAGAGATAAACAAGTAGAGAAGGACTGCAAACATAACTGGATGAATAACCCAGGGGTAAAGAATCCTAGGAAGAAATAGGGAACAGAGAAAGAAAAAAGGGAAAATGAAAGCAAGGAAACTCTCTTAAAAGTTATAGAGGTAAAAGCAAGAATTTGCAACCTCCAAGTGAATTACAAGCTTCAAAGACTGTGAGAAAAAGGATGAAAAATTCACTGGTAAAAAATGAAGAAGTAAGGAAGTTGAGCATTATGGGGTGAACATTAAAGATATTGTAACTTTGTTTACAAAACCTAAGTGAATGCATCCCTGTTTTCAAGAACATGGGGAGAAAGGCAGTGGTTAATGCAAATGAGATTATCTACGTGGAGCTCGGGTGCTTATGAAATGATGGACACATAGCCTCCACCACAGGACTTTGAAAGAACTGGCAAATTACACCAGCTATGGTAGCAAAGTTTTTCAATAAAAGTCTCAAGTTAGAGGTGATATTACAGAAATGGAGAATAGCAAAGGTAATACCTGTGGTTTAGAAATGTGAAAAACATGACATGGGAAACCTTAGACTTGTTAGTCCGATCTCAATTAACCACAGGTCCCTAGAATGAAATAAAAAAATGTGGATAAACATGTAAATGAGAGAAATGCATCATACTACACTAAACTGACATTTCCTTGATAGAATAATCCATTTTCTGAGACAAAGGGAATTAAGAAAATCATACCTATTTAAATTTAAGTAGAGTGTTTGAGAGGAGGCTACATAGACAATTATTAGGTGAGCTGGAGAAGGGGGTTAGCAGAAGAAATATTATAGAGAACTGGCTAAAGAGAAGACAAAAATTGAGCTAGTATTGAAAGTAAAGGCATTATAATGGAGGCAATGTCTCTGACATGGCTGGTGATTTAAATACTTTCCACCAATGCAGAGGGAAATCGGAGTATCTTAATAAAATGGGATGTGATTCAAGAATACTTAGGTTCTAATAACAAGAGTTTCTGCTGTTAGCTGAGAGCTTTTCTGAAGCAAATGGCTGAAAGGCCAGCTGACTAAAAGTCACTGAAGTGAAGAAGACATAAAAAAGACAAACGTGATTTTAAAAATATCAGTATGTCCAACAAAAATAAGACAGAAAATATGCCATTGCAAAAGACATTGGTGAAATTTTAGGTGCAGTATCTCAAATAGCTACAACAGGGATTTTTTTTTTTTTTTTTGCTTAGTTAGAGCAGGTGACCAGGATGCTCTACAGCACATTAGATTTGCTTGTTCAACCAACGGTGGTTTTGCTCACCCCAGTTTCCTTCACGTGACTCGGATTCTCTCCTTTGCACGCACGTCCCAGTCAGTCCTGCCAGCACCGCCTGGTGATAGCCTCTCGCCTTTGTCTTACCTCTGCTTTCTGTATGACTTTATGTCCCAGATGCCAACCGTGACTTGGCTGGGTGATGGTAAATCCCAGCTGTGGAATGACACTTCATAAATGCAGTGAAAGCTATTTTAAAAGCATCCCTGCCTCTCCTACTCATTGCGTTACAGAGGGGGTGCAGATTAAAGTGCACCCGAGGCATGCTAGCAGCAGTGGGCTTGGCTGGTTCCCACTCAGACTTTTGCCCTTTTTTTCTCTCACTAACCTATAATATCCTGATACGACACTGCAGGGGGAAAAAAAAAAAAAAAAGACAAAAATCCACCTTGTCTGGCTTTGCAGACTCTTTGTCTTGATGATGTCATCATAAAACCATCCTAAAATCTTTGCTACCGAAGTTTAGTGTGTGAATTTGTGTTAGCTGTTCCTGAATAACTTCATAAAAGACAAATGATGTTTTCAGGTTTTAGACCTTTAAACTGAGACTCTTGAGATCAGGCCAGAAATAGCTATGAAATCACTACAGATTAAATTAATGGCTGGCACAAAATTTGGTGTAAAAGCAAATCACAGGAGATTTATCTGCAGAGATCTAGCTCTCCTGGTACATCAGGCTTCTTAAAACAAACAAACAAACAAAAAAAAAAAAACAAAAAAAACCAAAAAACATTAGAATAGAAACCAAGAGCAAAACCTGGCAAAATTTACCTACAAGAAACACAAGCCCCACCTAAGAAATGGAAGACAGTCTCTTTGAAGCAGTGACAAGCTGCCATGTCAAGTGCGTGGTAAGGAGAGCTAAAAATGTAACTCTTGCTTGTATAAACAGGCGGGTGATGAGTAAGGAACATGATTTCCCCCCATGAAAGTAGATCTCGTGCTGGTAGTTAGAACTTCAGCGTGGATATCATAAGGGTGGAGACAGTAAAGAAAAGCAAAAAAAATTACTCAAGGGCTGGGAAAAATGCCTGCAAATGAGAGGTTGAAAGTTTAGCAAAGAAAGGACTGGGAAGTGGCTGGACACAATTACATGGAGTCAGTAAAAGGTGTTTCCACCTAGTTGTGACACAAGATAGGATACTCAAGAGATACTTGAGAAGTGCAGGTGCCTGACCCCAGTGCCAGCATATATGGATGAACTGGTGTATGTGGTGCACAGGCGGCCCGACTGTATGATCTAACAGTTCCTCTTGTTCCTAAATTCTGTGCGTCTTTGAATCATGCTGCAAAGACCTTTCTCCATTCAGGGTTCCCGTCCCTCACCAGAAGACGGAGCAAAAGTCCTCTGAAAGGCTTTCCACTGATTTCAGAGGCTGTGGGCCAGGGCCACAACAAAGCGGTGACATAGAGAGGGAAGAAGTAACTCTTTAGAGAAGGATCAAGTAATGCTAGTGGCCTGAAAAGTATCTGTGCGTCTAGGGCTGTGAAATTAAGATCATGAAAGATAGATCGGTGCTGTCTTTCCAACCAAGAAAGACTTGGGAAACCTCACCCCACCTATGGCAACCCTTACAGGTGGCTGGGTGGCACGCTGGGGCTCTGCTGACAAGACTATGCGCCACTTTGAGGGAATTAGCTCTTCACCTTAATTTTCTGGCAGGCAGCTTAGCACCAATCTCTTCTATATATTACCTTTGATCTGCAATTTTACTTTTTTGTCAGGGCTTAGCTCACTGCATTGCCGTTTCCCCAGGTAAAACCGTGTGGGCTCTGCTGTGCCGCACAGCTGGGGAGATGTGCTTCCCCTCTCAGCCCTTGCACAGAGCCTGAAGGTCAGAGCAGTTATGAGCCCCTCACTGAGACTGACTTGCTAATTATCAACTTCAATTTCATGCACTGTTTTTATCCATTTAGCTTCTAAAGAAAGACTTTCATGCTGTATTTAACAGCAAAAATCCAGTTCATACTCACGGGCTCTTCAAATCTCCTTTGCCAGAGGAGATGCATTTTTCAGGAGGCTGAGAGACCTCTCTGTGCTGAGCTGTTACAGTCAGGGTTAGGTGCTGTAGCAGCAAGAGTACACCGCATCTTTTGCTGTCAGGGCTTTAAAAGAGTTAGGTCCTTCTACCTGCTACTATACATGTGAGCCACAGAAAAAGAGGAGGATGAGGAGAGACCCGGGCGCCGATTTCTCGATCCAAGTCCTACACCACAAAGGCAGTCAAACGGGCATGTAGCCCCTGCTGTAGTCAGTCGTGGGGCATGGCAAGGGAGGATGCCTTCTGGAGGTCTCTCACTCTCCACGGCCATTGAGGAGAGTGTAAGTTGCTGGTTTTTTAAATGACATGCCAAATTTAGGCAACTGAACTAGCTGTCAGAGGTAAATTGGTAAATCATGCAGGGACAAGAACAGAGACAGCATTAGGAGTCTAGTGCTTCCCCACTCCATAGATCACAGCAGGGGTTCATCAGACTGGCTTCTTTGAAGAGCATCTTTTTAGGACCACACCTATGACAGGACAGACTGTTTATTCCTAAGTATGTAGATGTTTTAGCCCTGATTCCCTAGGTGCACCGAGGAGAGGGAACTGATTCCCTGAAGCACTCTGGTTGATGTGGCTAAGATTATGGATAACCTCTGCCTGGCTTGATTAGCATCCAGGCTTGTGACCCTGATTTTCCTCCATTATGTCATCAGGATGATTATTTTCCCCCCTTCTGCGTGAAGACACATTTCAGATCCAATCTGTCCCAGCTGAAACAGCTCAGCTTGGTCTGGCAAAGAACAGACAGAGGATTTCATTGCACTGAATGTTTAATTCTGATGATGAGTATCTGAATGAACCCTCTATTTCTCTTTATGTCTGCAAACATAATGCAACTTCATTAATACCATCCTTCTCTACCTCCTCACCACAGCACTGCAGAAGGAGCCCTTGCCGACAGCATCATAAGTAGGAAAATCTCCATGGGATTTCTCCAAATTAAGAATATGAAGGGACAGAGAGGCTCCTGCTGCTTCCAGGAGGAGCTCCTTGGGTGCTAGGGCACCCAGCAGCTGAGATGTGCGAGTGCCAGCATGGGATGGAGCTAGGCTTGGGGGGGCTTGGAGCTGGGTTGTGTCTGCACATTGGGCACAATGCTGCTGCTTCTCTCCGGTGAGTGGTGTTTATTTGGGATCTTCCCAAGGAAACTTCAAACAGAAAGCATCAAGGTTTTGGACCTTTCTGTCCCACCTTGCAGAGAAAAGGGTCAAGTAGCAAAGACAGATGAATTAGCTCAGTATCAAGGCCTCTGTGGTTTCTTATTTTTTTAACCAAGCCTCCAGACTTCGGAGGCTTTTGTAAATCCTCCTATTTCAGCATCATTTCGAAGCAAAAGTAAGAGTCCTAGGGCTTGCCTATGACCTAACTACTCAAAAGTGGAATTTCGTTTCCCTTAAAATTCAGTCTAAACAGTTTCAAGCCTCCAGAGAATTTACCTAAGTTTTGCCAGGTTCTGAATTAATAACTTTTTTTAAAAAAAAGGTAAATAATCTTTACTAAAATAACTGCCCATCCTGGTGCCTGCAAGCGAGGTGTTATCAGGGGCAGATAAAAGCAGAGGCACAATTGCCTTGGAATGGTACCCCCTCGACACCCCACAGAGCGCCTTTCCCCTCCCCACTCAGTAAGCCAGTTTGAGAGACTATTGCATCCTCATTTTCTGTGTGTACTACTGGGGAATACAGGATGCAGGAGAGGCAGAGTGTGATGAACTGCCTCTGAAGATGACGGCTGAAAACTGCATTCAGTCTGCCGCAGCCCACCTTCCACCCAGACCTGCAGCAAGGGTTAATGAAACCAGAGTCGAGTGGGTTTGAGCTGCCCTTCAGCCCCCATGGCCTGTGAAAGAAAGAAGCTTTAACTGCAACAAGAAAACCTCCCCTACAAAGAAAACGCAGAAGCAAAAAGGTGAGAGCTTAAACTCTGACACCAGTGACTCCTAGCCATGTCTCAATAAGGAAAGCAGATTGTCTGGCCAGCGTGCTATTCAGAGGTGATATCAAGTATTGATTTATTTCCAAGAAACCTTAATTACATTGTTCAAAGTCTTGAAAAAGGAGGACGGTCTTGGAGTTATCAGCAATCCGAAACCAGGCAGTAGATAACAAACCCCATCAGTGATTCTGAGCTGTTTTAATACACTTTTTGATGTGTTTCTTAGAAAAAAACCCCAGAAGACAATCATCACCAGATATGCTCTTTTAATCTAACTAACCAGCGCTGTATGCTGGCATCAACTTGTTCCATTACCTCCTCACATTGTTGAGGCTGTATGCTTCGCTTATCTGAACAGATGAGCAGATAGCCTCTACTTCCAGAGCATCCTTTGGATTTTTATGGTGTTTTGAATTAGTGATGCAAATCTAATTTTGTTGAAACAGATCTGGCCTCCTTTACTGAAGGAGCACTTTTTATTTGGATTAACAAGGCTGCATTGTGTCACTGCCTGATGTAAGGTGCAGAAGTGCCCAATTTATCAGAATATTAAACACGAGAGCCTGTTGTGGTTTCTCTCTAGCCTATAGAATGTACATTTGCAGGTCTACAGCTGAACTCCCTTCATCAAACACCTCATTACCTTGGCAAAGTGAAGGGAAATAGCAACTTAAATACTTCAGGAATATACTGGTTATATATTAACCCCTGAGTCTGTAGCTGTAGGAATCAGACAAGCACCACAGCGTACATTTTGTTTAATAGAAAATCAAGCTAGAAAAAAATATAGTCCTGTCGAGTTTGGGATGTTGCTCCTGACAGAAATGAGCATGAGGGAGGAGGAATGGTGTTGGCAAGGAATTCAACCTGTATCTGCACTGTGGTACCTGGGAGCAATTCTGAGGCGTGTGCTCCCACTCTGTGTTGAAATGAGACACGGGCATGTGTCACCCGCCCTCTCCAGGGTCTAGTGTCCCCAGTGGGTGTGTGGGCTGGACAAAAGCTCTGGTATAGTCTGAAAAAGTCTCTCGTCTGCACTTCCAAGGGAATATGATCCCCCAGTATCCCACACGCTATCCCACTGGCCAATTTAAACAGAGATTAAGAAATCAAAGTTTTATTTCTGGCTGAGTAAAAAGCTTTCTGAGTGACCTTGTAGAGTTACTTGTTCCTTCGTGGCTGGTCTATCTTACATAAATCAATGTGGATAATTTTTATCTACTTAGCAAACAAGTTTGAGCCGGAACAAACATTGGAAATTAACGATGGGTACTCCAATAGGAGGAAGCACCTAAATACACAGGAGCAATCTTTGGAGGCTTGCAAATCAACATACCGTCCCTTGTGAGGCTCTGTCCATCTGAGTGAGATTGCCAAAGACAAGAGAACTAAATTACAAAATATGCCTGTGCAGCAGGGAAAATGCATAATCCCCTTGGCACAGGGCAGCGAGGAACAGGATACAGGCCCACTGGGGCTTCAGAACTGATGTTTTAGCTATAAAACCCTCCTCTTTCTCAGAGGAATCATTGCACAGAAATTCCACTCATCGCAAAGCAGAAAATGCTCCCAAATTCATCTGGAAAGCCTTTGTCATTGTTAACATTGTAGCTGTGGCCAACAGGGAATGGTTGCCATGAATCAGCTGAGCAGCTGCCCCACTGAATGAAGAAGCTGGGCAGGGTGGCAAACTCTGAGTTTGTGGCTCATACGCTGTAAAGCTCTGCTGTGCTCAGGACTGATAGACCTGCCACAACGCGTAGGAAATATAGTGGACTGCTGTGTGCAAACCCAGAGCTGTTACGCAAGACTTAACTTTTCCAGAGAGCAGTAAACTTCAGTGAACTGTGTCTTCCCTGACTGTTGTTGTTTATGTGGCTATTGATTTATCTATCCATTCATCCACCCAAAAGTAACTCACAGCTAGAGACTTCTCAAATGCCGTGCAAGTGTTTTCATGTCCCTATTTCCATTCTCCCAGGAGTTATTATTCTGGCAGCTCACAAGACTGTCGATCTTTATAAAGTAAAGAAATTAATTGTGCAGAACAGATACTTATTTGCTGGTAGCACTCTACCTACAGGTTATGAAGATGGCCAAAAACTAACAGTAACTTACTTTTGAGGTAAAGTTTGCAACATAAAGTGTGGATTTTTATTTCACTAGAACAAAAGTCACTGTATTTTCAAAGTGGGTCTTCATTTGTATGTACTGCTAATCATCCACGTGACCAAAGGGCTGAGCTACTGCAGCAAACCATATGGGGCTATAAATAACAGGAAGGAAAAGGACCTTCTTGTTACAGAAGTGATGGGAGTAGGTATAGTTCAAAGCCCTTTGCTGCTTCTAGTCTGCCCTACAGAAGACTATAGGGATGCAAGGAGCTGAGAGCATCCTCAAAGATACTCAAATCCCACTTTAAATCCTTTAGAAGTTCCTTACCAGTGCAGAAACATTTGCACATCCCAGGAAGTCCTGCTTGCATCAGTGAGCTTTGAAGACCTGACCTTGAGGGTCCTGGGCCCAGATCCTTAGACACATATAACTCCCACTGAAATGTGACTAAACCAGAGTTAGTGAGATGATGAAGTGAACCTCTAGTGCCAGTTCCTCATCTTTACCATCAAACACAGGAAGGTATGGGGACATAAAATTGGGTGAGCGCCAGTTGCAAATCATTATGTGAGATCAGCATTGGAGGCCAAACCTAAGGCAGGCAGATCTAATGATACATCACTCAAAGAGAGCGGGCAATAAAATGTTCTTGATCTTTGAAGATATTATACGCTCATGCACTTGCATAAGAGACTGTCTTAAAGGGGGTGCAATTATTTTAATGATGTCCCTATACTGGATCTTGGCGGGTGCAAGTTGCAAGTTGTATTTCTGCACATGCTTCAGACCTTTTGAAATAATATATTTTTGGAATTCGTGATTATCCTGAGAACATTAGCTCAGTTGACATTCTGGCAGATCATGCCTGAGTAGAGTAAAATCTAATGACTGTGGAGGTCGAACAAAGCAGTTAGCAATTTCTGCTTGAAGAAAAGAGCCCATGGAAAGATGTAGTTTTTGTTTTTGGGTTTGTTTTTTTTTGGTGGTGGCTAAAGATGCACTTGATCCTTAGCCAGGCTTAGTCTATCTGTGTGTAGGATTTCCCTCAGGACCAGTTTGTGTTATGCAGAATTGATAAAGCATGAGCTTCCTCCTGCTCTTGTACCTGGTATGGTTTCCATTTGCACCTGTCCTGGGCAGATGTACAAGATTATCCAAGATTTTCTTCACTCATTTGGTCTAAATCCAAATAACTCTATCAAATAAAAAGTCAGAAGAGTTAGGCCACATATCACATTTTGTTCCTAGTCTTAAGGCTCTGAATAATAAATAAAAATTATGTTTTTTGAAGCCATGACTCTTATCTTTAATGCCCAAGATGAATTTCTCAGTTCCCTTCCTTCCTCCCCCACAGCCTTTTGGGCTCAACCGCTCAAAATGTTTCTTATCTCTGTTCCTAAAATGGGCTGTATGTCCTTCCCGCCTCCTCTTTCTCACAAGCAGTCAGTGGCAGGAAGCCCCAGAGGGGTCTGGTCTCATGGTGATAGGCGGAAGATTCATGTTGCTTAATTTCTGGACCGAATTCGCTGCTGACCCTGCTTTGATGATCTTGGGAGACCCCTGCCAGCCTGAATGGTTCTCTGAGACGACAATTCACATGCTATGAGGGGAAGCCCTGCGACACTGACCAGCCTATCTGCAAGGAAGCCGTCACTTCACAAATGAGCTGCAATCACACTCCGGCATTAACCGAAAACGTGCATGCAGATCATTGCACACAGAAAGTGCAGGCAGAGGCACAGCTGCCTTAAAATCTGCCTTTTGGAGAGGCAATAGTGTCAGCCCTGAGAGAAATGTTGTCTGGCGCCTTGTTCTTGTCAGTTTAAACACTGGGAGAGCTGCCTCCATTGCAGTCCTGAGAGAGCTGCAAGATGGAAAGACATATAGAGCTCCTCTGAAATCAGCTACGAGTGGATTTTATCGCAATAGAAAAATTTGGGAATTGTACTGGGTGCTGTAACATGCACGCTAGAAAATACAAGGGGCTGAGGGAAACAGTCCATTTGTCAACACTCATAATGCCCCTGTGTCCAAAGCAGTCAGGAGTACATGGACAGAAGCCACTTGGGCTGTGGGAAGGAAAGCAAGGAAAACAAATAGCCTCAGAGCTTGCTTTCATACGGTTTAGACACAGACTTCCTGTGCGATAAAGGAAACTACCGTGGAGTTCACGGTTTGATCCTGACCTCCTCATACCTCCAGGTTCCCAGGAACTTCAGCGGGGATCTGCAGGAGGGACCAAGTCCCCTGTCATAGCCCAAGTACCTATGTTTGTGTTAATTAATGCGTTCAGCACTGAGACGTTTTTCAATCATCTGTTCTGCTGATGGTATAAATATTAAGTCAGAAGTGGGAAGGCACCAAATGAGCTGAGTGGTTCCCTTCATTTGAGGATGACCTGTGATTCCCACTCCTGTGATAAAACATGGCATTCAGTAGAAGACTGAGAAATGGGGTTATGTCAAATCATTTGCTAAAATCCTTTTAAACTCCCATTAAGATTTGGAACTGAGAGGTCAACTTAAATTCATCCCATTTCACCCATTGCTAATTTTATTTATACTGCAATACTTTCAAATAATATTTAACCAGCACGCAAGCAATAGATGTGCAGATGGTAGGTGGGCAGAAGGATAATTTATTACCTACAGCAAGCTATAAGCCAGCTTTACTAGTTGTAAATGATGCCCTATGCATTTCAGACCTTTGACACTTCAAACTCTAGTTAGCACATATGATGATTTAGCCCACAAAGCAATTCCACCCTGAGACAATTCATTACTTGATTAAAGGGTTTCTTAAGGGAATATTTAATGTCTCATATAACAGTAAAATGCTTTTACATAGTAAATAATTCCAGATTTCCAAAACTGCCCCAAACCAAGGTCGTACTGGTGATCCTACTTCATAGTAACCGTATTTCTCCTTTTAAAACTAGATTTTTAAAAAGTCATAATAAAATATTGAAAATACAAACAGTGCATAGAGTGAAAACATTCAAGCCTTTCTCAGAAAAATAAAAAGACCATATAGATATCTGGACATATTTTCAGGTATGTGGATGCATGCCATTATTTCATGGAAACTGGGATGTGCAGCACTGGAAGGGATCTCAAGACATTTTCTGGGCTGGGTGTTCCCAGACTGTGGGACATTTATCACTGATGATATACAGTCTGTTTCTAGTCTGTTCATGAAGGCAGCTCACCTATTTCTTGAGATAAACCCATCCATTTAGGCAATTGTAAGAAAACTACTAGATAATGTCAAAAAAAAAGAAAGGGGTGGGGGGCAATATTAAAGATATTGTGAATGCAGGAGAGTGGTGGGAAACTAGAGAGCATGGCACCAGGAACTTAATTTGAATTGCTTGGGTATATGTGATAAGAAGAGGACAAATGGCCAGAGGCAACTCTCTTGCTGTGACACCAGCAAACTCACACAAAAATAACTTAGGAGTCTGGTCTCTAACCAGTTCTTAGAAAACCCAGTGAAGATGATTATTGTATTACTTTAGCCATCTTCTTTCCAGTACATTTCCTGCTGTTGCCCTCTTTCTTAGAGCTTTACACAGAAAAGTGTGATGCGGGGGGTTCAAATATATTTTTCTGTAAGAGCCTGCCTGGATTGCATCAATTTTCCTCTCTCTGCTCATGCGTCTGTGAGCAACTGAGTGCAGCTGGGTTGGTCTCTGTGCAATGACAGATACGGGGTTTTCCTGTCCAGCCCACGTCATGGCTCTCCCCTGCTCTCTCTTTTCTTTGCCTCGGGGCCCTGTGGGCTCTGCTTCAGTCCTATCACTGGATTCAATGCCTACACTTCTCGGGGCTGGAAAACTGGCTCAGGTCGGTGTGTTCCCCAGAGGTCCCTCAATTTACATCCAGGCATAGTGATAGTTGAATGCTATTATGTGAAACAGTGGCTCTGCTTGTGGAGGAGGTACCAGACAGAGTGACAAGCTCAATGAAGTTTTGCCGAGGGTGGGCAAGAGCAGCAGCAACCCCAGGCCTTAGTGGGTGCTTTGGGGAACTCATGGTGTGTTACCTTTGCTCTCGGAAAGCTGTAAGGTTACATATGTGGCGTGTGGAGGGACAGGACCAAACACCATAAAGACAGACAGAGCAAGAGGTCAGCTTGGTCATTCAAACCGAATACAAATGCTTTCTAATCATTGTCTCGTCTTCATGCTGTTCTGGCATTTACAAACTTCTAATGTCCTTTTCTGTTATTTTAGTCACCATCTATGTCTATCTTTTGTTTAAGCACCTGTCTTTTTCTTTCTTTAAAGAAAACAACATTGACATCCAAGCCTAACTGAGGGTTTTTTTCAAAATTTATTTTCTTTCAGTGGCTTTTAAGTATAAACCTCAGTCTCACTTCCTCCTTTGTATTCCCTTTTCATTCCCCAACTCTGATATTTTCAGTCATCTCTGTTTTTTTTTCCCTCTTAACATTTTGTGTTGCTTTTGTGCATGCTGAACTGGAGTCCTCTGGCAGTGCCGCTGAATTTCTTAACTACCTGTCTGTGTAATATTACTTTACGAGCCATAAGCTGGAAGCTGCCCTCTTCTCTCTGTTTTATTAACAACAAAATTTGACTCATCTGCACCTGAGATTGTTTTCATTACGAAACACCATGGGAGCAAAAATTGTCAGAAAATGCTGGGGGAATCCAAAAATTATATGGAACACTAGGCGATTTCCAATCAGTTTTGATACCATGAAGGCTTTACCCAATTTACACTGTGCACCCATTACTTGACTCAGACCCACATGTTTTCGAAAAGCCGCATTCGCAGAAATCTGGGGATGGGAATGCAGACACCGGTGCTGCTCAGACCCGAGGGAGATCGACGGCAGCTCTCTCCATGAGTCAGCCTTGCTGGAAACGACAGCCAGGCTCTTGTCTTGTCCTCCCCATGACACAGCAGTCAAGGAGGCAGAAAAGCCTGCATCACTCCTAAGCCCATCTTCACAGTGCCCGTCCTCAAGTGGCTGGTGGAGATGAGATTGCTCAGCTCAGCAGCTGCCTGTTTTTTCCTGCCAAGTGGAAATGGGCCCTATGGCTTTTGTGCAGGCAGGCTTTACCTTGGCTATGCCCCTTTAAATCAAAGCATTTGCAATTCAGTAAAAGCAAAGTATAAGTACAATGAAAGCCAGGAGTTCCTTTCAATATGGAAATGTTTCCCCAAGTGACTCAAATTAAATTTCATAAGAAGAAATCCATAGTTCCATGAAATTTATAGATGCATTATAAAAAAGAAGTATATTGCAGGTTACTTGATTTACTGTTGATTCTTTAGGCAGCACTCAGCAGAGTAAAGGAGGAATGTGATTTGGAAATACACTGGAGGGGATTCAGCAGTATGCTGGCAGCATCAAGTTTCATCCAATTTGAGGGGATTTTCACTCTCCTTGGATACTGTAACTAGCTGGGCTTACTATCAAATTACATTTTGCTAGATCTCCTGTAAATCTGAGAACTAGTGAAAATAAATGCAAATATAGTGACTTTTGCCTCATTTACACTGCCATTAAGCTTTCAGTTATTCTGACATCATTTGTTTCTCTTTCACTGTCTCTGTTTTTATGGATTGTGTATGGAGACCAGAGCTTCTGTACCACAAGAGGACACATGCAGGAACAGTCCAGGGGGGAGTAATCAGAAGAGTGAAATTACTTGGATTTTAAATGAAAGCTTTTGTCTGTGACCAGTTACTTGATCTGTGCATGCATGGAGGTGAAGCTGGCCTTAGGTGTTAGGGCTAAAGCAAGGCTATGAGAGTTTTGAGTGTACCCAGGCCCTTGGTTCACACCTTGTGTTTGAAATCAGCACACCTCCACCTAGGAGTTACTGTAGGATCACAAGTCCCGTGTGCTGGGCACAGCATCAGGCGCAGGCACCAGGAGGCTACCTGGTAGGTATTGCCGTCCCATCTGGCGTAAACTGGCATTACAGGTAAGTGGGACCTGGGTGATTCTTCCTGCCCACTGCGGTGGATGCACTCAGGGGGAGGAAAAAAAAAGTATTTTTCATTCATGGAAAGTACCAGAAGGCAATCTGTGCGTGAAGAATGAGGATTACGGACGGAAGGTCCTTAAGAACTGGTACTGTCCCAAGTTACATCTACAAAAACAGTGCAGATACTTGGGTATTCATAGAATCATAGAATCA
>KL279263.1:1646-12428 GCA_000699545.1 Podiceps cristatus | reverse complement strand
TTCCTGCTTGGTAGGTCCTATCTCAGTCAAGGCAAATCTTTTAAGATACAATATAAACATATATAACCTTACTTCAAATTATTCAAATCCAATTTGTAATTCTGCTCAGTTTGAAATAAGTAGTTGCGCATGAGTCATAGATTATATGTTTAGAAAGTACCACTGTGGTTAACTACCTTGACCTGTGACACAGGACATTGAGCTAGCCTGAATTAGATATTACTGTAGCTAGAGCTTGACCTTTAGAATACAACACAATCTTTTTTCTTTTTCTCTCCTCACATAGGTATATGTAGACTAAGATTACCTCATACCTTCATTTTATCCTTGGTAAAGTGATTAGGCTGCCTGGATTTTTTTGTTATGAGTTATGTTTTCTCATAATCTAATTATTCTCACAAATGCTGTCTGAACTCTTTCCAAATATCAATCCTTCTTGAACTGTAGGCATAGGAGTTTACTGGACTATTCCAGTAATGTTTGCTTTGGGACAAAAACATTAAGTGTTATTGACTCTTTACACTTGATCAGTAACCCCTTGTTATTAAATTCAAGGGTCTTGTTAGGTGTTCAAAATGCAGGATATCATGTGAAGCTCAGATCTGTTCAGAGCAGGATCATCACCATGGATCTTCCCAGAATTACTGATTCCCATGTTACCATATCCTCTCCTCTTAGTATTGTTTATGTAGTTTATTCTTCAGTATATATCTCTCTCTGTAGGTTTTTTTTGTTTGTTCACATCAAAACACATACTATTTGCAAGCTTCTGTCTTACCACACAATCATGATTGCCCTTTGTCAGTAACATTTCTTCTTTATTGTTTGCAAAGCTTTAACACTTCCTGATAACTACAAACTTTGTTAATGACATTTTTATGTTATCTTCCAGGTCATTGAAACAAACTCATTAAAATATATTACCAATGCATTGCCTATGGGATCACACTAAAAGCACACCTGCTTGACGATGATTTCTCTGACATCTGTCACTTAGTTAATAGATAATATATGTACCGCTCCCTGTGTTAACTTTGTAGCATCCTATATTTTTAATCAAAATGTCCTGAGAAGCACAAAGGTTTGACTGAGCTCTGGTTATATACACTAATATTACTACCTTTGTCAACTCAGTTTGTAATCTCATCAGAAAAAAAATCATGGTAGTTTGACAGAATCTATTTTCCAGAAGACTAGTTTGAGTGGCACTAATAGTATTTTATTATTTATCAAAGTAATCTTTCATTATCTGTTCTACTATTTTGTTTAGGGTCAAGATCAGGCTGACAGAATATCTCAAGGCAGGTCATCTTGTTTATGCCCTTTAAACACTTGGTGCAACATTAAATTTCTGCCACTTTCTGAAATCATTGCAGTCTTTCTAGAGTTATTGAAAATAGGAGTAACAGCATAAAGACCTTTTCAGTCAGCTCTTAGGATTTATATTTTTATAGTGCTTAAGTCATAGTTCATGAATGTATGAATGCTCTTGAAAATTTTGCCCACAAGACCTGGGGTGTCAAGGCATAAACTATGAGTAGTGCAGGTGTTATTAATAGAAAAAAGTAGAGTGCTTTTTTTCTTTTTCAACTAAATCTTTCTGGTATTTTTATTCCATTCTCCTTCCCTAGCAGGACAAATCTGCAATCTTCTGACATCTTTAAAAATGAAGATATCTGTGGTTAAGGCACTTACCTTAGATTGTACAAAAGAGGAGACTTGGAAGTAAGTTACCTAAGATCCTGATTCCAACATTATTGGTATTCTCAGCTAGTGGTCTGTCAGTGTAAATGCTTGCATAAATAATTTTTAATACATTACATAATATTAACTGAAACATGACATGCCTTACCAGATCTCCCCATGCCAAATGGTGCCTGGCCATATGTATCTTAGTTTTCTAAATATTTGATACAAAATAAGATATTGGTGCAGAAGATCCTGAGGAATATACAGCATGAAACCAGGAAGAAGGTGGTGAGGGCAGTCTGGCGATGGTTTCACATTACAACTGGAGCAAAATTGGTCAAACCTTGACTAGAATGGTGAGATCCCACTTCTGCTGCTACCACCTACTCTTGCTCTCTCTTGCTGAATTTCATCTGCTGCTTCCATGAGCTATTTCTGCTTCTCACCTGGTTTCACTGGGAGTCAATTCAGCTAAATAAAATGGCATAACATTGACCAGAACAAGATTCCAAAGTGAGATGAGCAAGGGCAGGAAAGGAGAAGGGTCTCAGGAGAAGGCAGGAGAAAAGGTGAAGATATGACAAAGCTGAACAAATGAGAACTATTCTATTCGGAAATGAACTGCTAGATGGATTTTAACTGTTAAAAAAAAAAAAAAAATCCATAACAGCATGTTTTATAACAGAATGGCTGGGGGTAAACAAAATAAGAACACGTTAGCAGCTTTTGAATATATACATTAGTTTTCTAATAGCATCTGTAGCATCATTTATTAACTATAGATTAGACTTAGACTAAAGATGAACTCCAAGGTTGTGTACTAAATGTTTTTAACTTGTTTTCTTTTTTGGTCATTAGCTATAAGTAGAATGAACAATATCCTTATTGTCAGTTAAAATAAAACAACAAGAAATACAGTTTAATTTAGTAAATTCTAAAATGCAACCATTTTACACATCTCAGACCATAAATATAAAATGCAGGAGCTACAAAAATAGACAACAAATGTAATATTGGTTGACTGAAAGGCCTAAAGGAATAAATCAAACACTTCAAAATGAGAATTTCATTGTCCTTTACAACTCATCAACACAATTATAGCATGGATAAATCACAGAGCTAGATATGCTTGTAATAAAGAAGTGTGCAGTTTAACAAAAAATTGGACTCAATTAGAATAATGTTTCAGAAAAACCACGAATAACTTATTTGTTAAAAAGACTTGAAGGCAGCAATATGTAGTACACTGCATGCATATTGCAGTGCCAAAACAAACACGACCACATAAATGCAAGGCTAATTTGGAGAAGCAGTTTCTAGACTGTAATCCTGACGGTGAAACCTGTGATTATGGGTGCAATCCTGCAATCCCCAGCAACTGTACTAGGTTTATTCAAGCCAGTAATCGAGTCGGGCATTCCCACATTCTGACTGTTGCTAAATTCTTCTAACTCACCACACAGAAAACGGTTAAGCTCAATGCTCTCTACTTTCTTCACAAGTCCATTGCTACCGCTTGTTCACTCCTGGCCTTGGTAACAGCCACGAATTCATTTCTAAAGAACCCGCATAAGATTTTATGTTAAGATTGTAATCTTTTTGTCACCTCCAGCTGTTTTCCTTCTACTTTGATTCTTTCTCAAGGTTTCCTAAGCCCTTTAAAATTCCATCTTTCTGGACCCTATAAGTTATGATTCTGGTTCTGGTCTTTCACCATGACAATTTACAGTGGCCGTAATGTGTCATACCATTGTTATCTTTCTCTTCCTTGTTTTGTGTTTTTCTTCTTTCCTTCTTTCTCAGTAAAAATAAATAAATAAATAAATAAATATCAATCTAAGAAAACACACTTTTGATGAGATAATACCAACAAACCCATCAGGCTTAAACTGATATATTTTGTCTATGCCATGATTTAGGTCATTGGTGTAGGAGAGAATTCAGCAGGTGAAAAAAGTTGAAAATGTTACTGGCTACAGAGAAAGAAAAAAAACACCCTATCCATCTGCTTCTACATATAATGATTGGCCCTGTAATTATTCTCAATGCATGAGAAAAGCTTCAAGGAGTTGCTCAAATCAGCAAGGTAGAGTCCATTTAATCTACACTTAATCCTCTGAAAATGAGGGGTCTGCTTGTCTAGACTTGTGTGAAAGACTGCCTTTCTGTCTTATAAATACCTCCAAAGCATGATTCATCAAACCAAAACAAATACATACGAAACAAATTAAATGAATCAAATTCTGGGAATGCCTACTTCTCCCCATTGTCTGGTTTATTTATCTTGCTAGTCTAGATGACTAATTTAAAGAAGATACTTAAAATATTAGTTAAGAGTGATACTGTTTTAATTGTTACTAATGGCTTCCTATTGAGTGAGCAAGTTTTAGGTACTTTTGGTTGCAAAAACTGCTGTTCCCTGAATTCTTGTGATACTGGTCATTACATACTCACAAAATAATCTTACTGATGATACAAATGTAACAATATTTTGCTAGAGGTTAGGGAATTAAATAACCATTTGTAGGGGTTCTCTACCCAACTGGTGAAAGTGTGTTCAACACAGAATAAGAAAGAAAGAGAAAGTAAAATTTATCTTTGGATAAAGAGTAAAAAAATAATTGTTAGTCAAGTCTGCCTTCTTTGAGAGCAGTGGCAAAACTGTCAGTGACAAGTGAGCATGAGAGTTTTTAAAAATGATTGAAAGAGATATCAAAATGTTATTAACTATTTGGGACTTGTTGATTTGATTTCTTGAGAGCTTGAGGGGAAAGAAAAAGGAATACTCTGTTGCTTCTGAGGCAATTGCCCAAGGGACGGTAGTTGCATCAGAATATCAAAAAAGTGAAATTAAAAAAAAAAAACCAAAACAAACCACAAACCCACCAATTGCCTTTCTCTTTGATTCCCTTCAATTCAAGTAAAGTAAATTAAAAAGCTAGAAATGAGCTTAATAAGCTTTAAACTAAGGCAACATGTTAAAGAAAACCAACAACCAGTGCTTTAACTTACTGAAGACGAGAAGGAAAATTTCAGTCTCAAAAGGAAATAATCTTTAAAACTGGAAATAGTCTAATGCTTCAGAATTCAAATCTGTTTTCATCCCAAATTTTGACAGGTTTTTGTGTGAATAATTATTACTGTGGCCTTATTTTCATTTGCACTTTTTTCTTTAAGGCTCGTGAAAGAGCATAGACTACCTTTCTTGAGCAAGTTGTGATTTTTGTGACCAAACTAACATGCTTTTCTTTATATCAATAGTAATTAAGTGAGCCAGCATGTAGTTTAAAACATTGTCTGATCATTTTTCTTCCTTTCTGTGACTGTACAGCTGTTTCACAGCACAGGTGGGTTGCTACAATTTTCTGAAATCAGATAGAAGTGATTGATTTTATTAAAAAAGAAAAACCAATACACAAACATATACCAGACAAAAACCCCGGGTGCATGTGATGTAAGGTAATTTATCTGTGTAATGTAATCTCCAAGTGAGGGTTTACAGTCAGTTTCTTCAAGGACAGGAAAATTACTTTAAGAAGTTGAAGTCTCTGGAATAGTTTTCCTCACATTTTTCTTTCCCCGCTGGATAAATTTTGAAGTCTGCTCACTCTTCTTCCTGATGTTAGGTGCAAAGTAAGGTGAGTGGCACCAAAAAAAAAAAAAAAAAAAAAAAATCCAGAAAGAAGTTTTTAAATATGAGCCATTAATTTTTCACCTGACATATTGAAGAGTGGGTGGGTGATGAAGTGTGGGGTTAGCTGTAACAAAGTCCCATGATTTTGCTTCAGAAGATTAGGGAAAAAAAATTGCTAGGTATTTTTATTATTGATATTCTAAATTTTACTAGGTTTTTCTTATGTTAGAGATAGAATTATCAGTAACCTTAGGTATTTTCATAACTTCAGGTAAGCAAGGATTTAGTAGTTCACTGCTGCATTCAGAAAAAAGAAATCTGTTTCAAATAAGGAATGATTTTGCATCACTGAATTTCAAGTAACCAAGATTCAACTGCATTTTATAATTCTACAGTAAATCAAAACAAGGGAAGATGTCTTGCTATAGAGGAATAAAGTTATGCTGGTTGCTAGAGTACTTGATTTGGATGATGCTCAAGAGAGGAGGTTCTTGATAGAAAATATGGTTGAAAATAGAGCCAGTGAATCACTGCACTTTAGCTTCCTACCTGCCAACTGGGAGAGATAATTTTGTAGGTTTTTTTGCATTTTCTCTCATCTTGCCCATTCATACCTAAGTCTATTTGGATGTCATTCTTACTTTCTGACTTTAATCAAGGCTATACTGTCAAACCAATGAAAAACAATTCTAGAGCAAGAACTGGGAAGGGGACTTCTCTGTCTAAACGAGTACAATTTGTTATGATTAGCATGGGGAAAGCAGGCTACATGCTTAAGAAGGTGAATCATAACAGCCTGATCTACCACTTTGGAGAGTGGTATATATAAAATAAAGGGTAAGAGGTGAAAATGGCAAATGCTTTCTTTCCCTTCAGTTCCTAAACACAACTTAGTGAAGAATATCCATCACTGTTCAGAACGCCGGATAAACCAGCTCCTTGGTTCTTTTTACTGTACTATAACTCATCTTTGCCAGGAATTGTCACCCCTGTAACAACTTAAAGTTTTCCCTTGGCTTCATTCTCACAAACAGTAAATGGGGAAAATGATTTATCGTGTCTGCAGAGGCAGCACCAGAGGAAGAGATCTCTGTCACGGGTGGGCCATGACGAGCGCGACATGCTGATTTCGCAGTGTGCCCCGCCAGCGGGAAGGACCTACTCTCCCGAGCCCAGTTTGGTGCTGGAGCGGCTGCAGCACTACAAGGTTGTTTGGGAGTCCGGGAATAGTAGTGCTATCGCGGGAGCCATTGGCGTGCACCGAGTGTGCTTTCATGTATCCTGGCCTGGGTTTTTTAGCACTGTAGAAGTGTGAGTGTGTCTGGGGCATTACTGGTGAGCTCATTTACTAACCATAACATTTTACCTTCATCAGCTTTATGCACAGCCAGCCCTGACTGTCCCTGACCACCTCCCCTGCCTGGGTCTACCCGTACCTGACCCATGGCCCAGGACCTGCCCTGCCGGGCCACGGGCCCTGCTGAGCCAGGCCCATCTGTGAGCCCACATCCTGGCCTGGCCTCTGCCCATCCCCAGGGAGGTGCCAGATCCCCCGGGGCTCGGTCTGCCCTGGCAGCCCTCCGCCGCCCTGCTCCTGGCTGGGGTGGTGGGACAGGCCCAGGCTGCCAGGCCCTGCCTTGGTGGGCCCCAAGAACAGCCCTGGCCCACAGGAGCCACTGGCCCTGTGGTGCCCTGCTAGTAATTCAGTAGAT
This sequence comes from Podiceps cristatus, assembly GCA_000699545.1. Classification (NCBI taxonomy): domain Eukaryota; kingdom Metazoa; phylum Chordata; class Aves; order Podicipediformes; family Podicipedidae; genus Podiceps; species Podiceps cristatus. Next base: position 5,393 of record KL279263.1, on the reverse strand, counting down.
ACAGTCAGGCAAAAATGACCAAGGAAACTCAAATATAAATATTTCAGTGATGCCCATGGTAATATGGCATCTTCCTTTACCCATAATGGGTGGAGTGTAAAAATTATTTTCTCTGTAATCCTGATGCCTCAAGTTAATCATCGTAAGGCCTAACTATTATTTAGTGTGAAACAAAGGTGTACATCCACTGGGATTTGAACCTTGATCTCTTGGTCTTTTCATTTGAAGAAGGAATACAGTTATGAAGGGGGTTTCTAGTCATCTGCAGGATTATGTCCCAGACCCACATATAAATTACTATTCTTGGAAATGGAAATGTTCCCTTATCAAATGTTGGGGTTTTTTTGTTTTGGTTTGCTTTTTTTCTGAAACTTGTACAGTTTCTAAATGGCTCAAAAGATGGGGGTTTTTTTAGCTTATCCCTTAGAACCAAAATATTTCAGTTTAAATCTGGAATATCTGAGAGTGTTCTTTCTTTCAAAAGAACCACTCAGTAACATCAATGCAATGTCAGGAGGTATTCTGGTGATGTTCCTAGTTATCCCTTTCTTCAATATGATATGTCCATATGTGTGTGTGAAAAAATTTCACCTTCCTTTACCTGAAGATTCTGTCTGTATTTTTATTGTTTGGTCTCCCGAAGAGTGACAGTCCCGTGATGATCTGTTTACTAGATTGTCTGGGTTTGTGAATGCTGATAGTAGAAGTGCAAACTTTAACTCCAGTGCAATAAACTAATCGGGAAATAACTGTTAGGTAAGACCAGCTCTGCACATGCAATGGGATGTTATCACAGCCAAGTTGGTTTCTAAGGGCCTTCATGCTTTCTTGAAAGGCTTATCGTAGCAGCATTTCAGCAATACAGGAACAGGTTGATTTTCTGAAGAAACTGAATTCATGAATTCTATTTTCAACTAAAACTAAGATTAAATTTCAAATATTGGCAATCTACCAGAAACTGCTGGAGCCATACTATGATTTTTGGGATTGCTGCAGTCACTCTGAGTAATTAAAATAACTGAGAAGACTGCAGTTGTTTACAAGAGAGAGACATAATGAATTAAATAAATAAAAAGAAGCCTTTCAGTACCTCAGACATGTCCTGTGTAAGCAGATCCCCTGTCTGATTCAGCCATGGGCCCCCATTTTCCTACTCTTTCCTTTGTCACCTACATACTTATAGAAGCCTTTCATGTTGTGTTTGACATCCATGTCCAGGTTCAATCTCATTTGGTCTTTAGCTTTCCTAACTTAATCCTTGGATGCTTGAACAATGTCTCTGTATTCCTCACAGGTTATCCAACCTTGCTTCCACACTCTGTATGCTTCTCTTTGTGTTCGAGTTTGGCTGGGAGTTTGTGTTTGAGATTCACCATCTCAACTGGTGATCTTATTCAAGGACTCCTTCAATATTAAAGAGAACTGTCCTGTCACAAAAGAAAAATTTGTCAGTTAAAGATTTTATGAGGTGTCTTTATTGAGACTACAAATCACTAGAGAGTTTTAGGTATGACACCATTTATTTGTTCCAAAACATTTAAGTATATATTTAAGTTCCAAGGAATAGAATTTAAAGGAAGTTACAAGCCTTCCAGAACTTGGACTAAGTTAAAGGTTCATATTGCCTTCCCAATTGAAACAGCTTTCTGAAGCATTAAAAATGGAAGAGGAGAATTACAAGCATTGTGGGTTTTAGCCCAGTTGAGAAGAACTTCAGCTAGAGGAACATAGTTAGTGTGTTGTCCTCTCCAGGGTGATACTCACTTTTCAATTGGTAGCAAAGACCTTCCCCATATAGATTTATGTCGCAGAGTTTACTTTGTTGTCTTTCTAGTCTGGCACAGACTCCAGCTTTGCTGCTTTACTCCTTGTCGCGTACTTTATTTTTGGATGAAATTTTCCTACTCTGTGATTAGGGTGGTGTATTTATGTCTAGTGTCTTCTGCAGCCTGGGGATGATTTCCCTCTGGTAGGGTGCTGATATGTCACAGTCTGCAAATGAAATATCTGTGAAAATGACCCAACTTATTTCAAAAGACTGAAGTTGGAAAAATTACTTTTAAAAATTCCATCAATAAGAAACTTAAATCATTATGCAGACATCAATTTAGGTGCTTCTTCAACAAATAGAGTTTGCCTTTTCCAAGTAAAGTACCTTTTAGTTTGTTGCTTTTCATATATTCTTTCACATTAATATTTTCTATTGTCCTGATCTTGATTTATTATTTGGACAAAAAAGAGCACTTTAAAGTATTTTTGATGTCTGACAAAAATATCTGTTCACAATTACACAAGCAACAATGAACCATCTGGGTTATTTGCGTGAGAGTATAATCATGAGTAACAAGTAACAAGTTTGGGATGATATCCCAATAGTTTATATTTGAGATCATTACTCATTAATTTTGGACTTCACCCACATTTTAAGAGCTAAAATTGTAGGCCCATTGCTTCTCATTCCTCATATAAAATACTTATTTACATCATTACAATGACTGGTCATGACAAGGTGGTTGAAGTATTGTTCTTTACAAGCTCAAGGAAGGTAGAAAACATGCTTTTGCACAGAGTTCAACACTTTTAGTAATTCTTAGTTATTTTAGCAAAATTATTTGTACACAGGCAACAGCATAAACTCAAACTAAGAAAAAAAATTAAAAAAAACCCCACAAACATTAGAAACAGAAGCAAAAGGAAGAAAACGGCAGGACCATGCTGACCTTTGAATACCAGCCTGATTTTGACAAGAAATGGTTTCAGTGTATAGCTCCAAGTGAGGAAGCAGCAAGAATTACCCCAAATTCTCTTGAGGTATGTAATTCTGCATTTGAACCTGATCAGACTGGGGTATAGGAGCTGCTCTTGTAGTCAAGGGTGGATTCTCAGGTTCTTGGGTTAGGAAGCAGCAGAAATGGAGCAAGCTATACTGGTAATGAATATCAGCAGCTCATTTTACTACACAAGCCTGAACTGTCTGCAGCACAGTACAGGAATGCTGAGCATTCATGATTCAAAAGAAAAGAAAGAAAAGAAAAGAAAAGAAAAGAAAAGAAAAGAAAAGAAAAGAAAAGAAAAGAAAAGAAAAGAAAAGAAAAGAAAAGAAAAGAAAAGAAGAGAAGAGAAGAGAAGAGAAGAGAAGAGAAGAGAAGAGAAGAGAAGAGAAGAGAAGAGAAGAGAAGAGAAGAGAAGAGAAGAGAAGAGAAGAGAAGAGAAGAGAAGAGAAGAGAAGAGAAGAGAAGAGAAGAGAAGAGAAGAGAAGAGAAGAGAAGAGAAGAGAAGAGAAGAGAAGAGAAGAGAAGAGAAGAGAAGAGAAGAGAAGAGAAGAGAAGAGAAGAGAAGAGAAGAGAAGAGAAGAGAAGAGAAGAGAAGAGAAGAGAAGAGAAGAGAAGAGAAGAGAAGAGAAGAGAAGAGAAGAGAAGAGAAGAGAAGAGAAGAGAAGAGAAGAGAAGAGAAGAGAAGAGAAGAGAAGAGAAGAGAAGAGAAGAGAAGAGAAGAGAAGAGAAGAGAAGAGAAGAGAAGAGAAGAGAAGAGAAGAGAAGAGAAGAGAAGAGAAGAGAAGAGAAGAGAAGAGAAGAGAAGAGAAGAGAAGAGAAGAGAAGAGAAGAGAAGAGAAGAGAAGAGAAGAGAAGAGAAGAGAAGAGAAGAGAAGAGAAAAGAGAAATTTCTTCATGAAAAAATAAATTTATTCAATAACAAACAATTGGATCAATCATGCAAGAAAGGAAAGAAAGGACACACATTCTCTCT
>JMFS01097221.1:0-12499 GCA_000699545.1 Podiceps cristatus | reverse complement strand
AGGAACCAGAGCCAGGGGGCAATGGCCGGCCGTGACTTATACCAGCTATGACGTCTATGGCATCGAATACTCTCTTTGGCCAGTTTAGATCAACTCTCCTGGCTGTTTTGGCAGGGTTTGCACCTGCACATCAGTAAAGCTTGGGGAACTGCAAAATGTCCTTGATCGTTCAGCAGAAACCAACACCAGAAGCATGCGATCACCATGTTTCACATGCTAAGTCCAAAACACAGGAGCTGCTGAAAATAAAACTAGCTCCATCCTGGCTGAAACTGGGACAGCAGCGGACATTAAAAAATGGCATTTGGGGCCCTGAAAAAGGAAAATGCACAGCCATCAATGAATTTATTGTAATTTTCAGAAGATTCTGAAAGAAATACTGCCCCGCATATTTTTGCACTTGATTCCTGATAAAGACAGCTGTGGTCATGGCAAGCTACTCTACATGACATCCAAAGTTCAAATACCACACGGAAGCAATCTTGAATACCAAAGTACTAAACATCTCCAACTAATGCAACAAATAGTACATGGGTTAGACATAATCAAAACTGACAGAAATATATGGTCCCAATACTTTACAGAGACTTTTAGTATTTTGTGGTGGGGTTTGTATGAACAGAAGAGTGATATTTAATGGTATTTTCTGAAGAATGTGCAGCATGTCTAAATTGGGGCAACGTGAAGATGAAGGAACCTCTTACAGCTTTGACTATACATCCATGAATATCTCTACAGTGTAACAGAAAATTGTGTTCTTATGGTAAGATTGGAGTGTTGTCCAGTCATACAAAAATAAGTGCTCTTGTCTCCAAAGTACATTTTGAGTCATTGGAAAGTAGAATTTACTTGGTGGAAAATTTGTATGGAAATGTGTTTTCTTTTTCAGAGGGGTTTTTTCAAAGCTTTTAGCTGGCAACTTCCATATTTCCTTACAGAACCCTAAAAATACGTAAATTACTTTAAAATATAAATTTAGCTTACAGGTTTTTTATTCTTCTGTTCTTCGGAAGGGAAATAAGGCATTTCTTTTGAAATGTTTCTTTTGGTGAAAAGCTGTTAGCCCCCTAGAAACTCAGTAAGAGTATTTTTGCCATTCTTGATAAGAGGACTGGCTTTTGAAAACCTATAAACTGAAAATATTTTAGGTGAGTATGAGATAAAATCTGTTCGTTTCATCATTTTTTTTACATTAGGTAAACCTGACGAATACTGTATGCTTCCAAAATTCTACTTGCTGTGTATGTGGACTGGTAATTTAAAAAGTTTACATTCACATTTCCTCAGTCTTTCTGACTCATCAGAGCTGGTATACACTGCACAAATACACAACAGTGCTTTAGTGCAGCATGGGCACATTGGAGCTGCTTCTAGACTGTTTTGCAGCCAGTGTTTTCATTCTCACATGACTGCAGGCTGGCAGCTCCTTGTGGAGGGGCGGGCAGGCAGAGCCCATCCCACCCCAGCCAAGGCGGACAGAGGGCAGCCATGGGCAGCCCCGGGCCTCAGGCACCTGCCTGGGGTATGGGGAGCGGAGGACAGTAGTCTGAAGGTGGGGGGTCAGGACCCGGCCTGGTGCAGGGAAGCAGGGTCGGACACCGCCCGGGGAGGGCCGGGCAGGGCCGTGGCGTGGGTCGGGGCCAGGCAGAGGCAGGCACAGGCACTGCTGTGACGAAGCTGAAGTCAGGTGCTTCGTTGCTGAAGGCCCAGACCTGAGCTTGGATGGGACCCTGGGCAGGGCCGTGAGGCCGATCAGGGCCTTTAAGGCCTATTAGTGCACTCAGGGCCCAGACAAAAGTAAACAGTAGATAACTTTAGCAAAGTAGCTTGAAGCAGCGGTATTTTTGCTACTCTCATTTTCCGATTACCACTTTAGGCCATTCTGCTGTGTGCTTGCTATGCTCCCAGTTTGCTAGCTTGCTATTTCTCCAGCTCCTCCTTTTCCTTTCTTTCTTATTGTGTGAAAATGCAGAAAGAATTTCAGCCCGTATATGTTCATAAATTCTCATGCAGACTAAATTACGTGCTGGGGTGTTCAGACCTACGGTCTAGAAAACATTGCCCATAAGAGGTGAGATTGCTTCTGCTTTGTCAAGTTAAGTACAAAAACCAAAACGTTTCCCTATTCAAAAAACCCTGGACCAGCTGACAGCTTTCTGGCTGATTTTCAAAGCACTCTGTCTTTCTTTCATGTATCATGCATGTCTAGACAGTTCAAAAAATGCTAAATCTCTTCTTGATTTGGCAATTTTTAAAATCTAAATGCAAAGTGCCACCTAGTGGTTAATATATGGATAAAATGTATATATGAACAAAACTTTCCAGTACAAACCCGGTGTTACACAATTTTATAGACGAAGCAGCACATCTAGATAAGCAAACTTGTTGCTCAAAGTCTGGATCTCAGATAGGACGATGAATGTGGTGGCAATTCTTATGTAAGCTGAAAAAAATGAGAAACAAAATGTAGTTTATAGTCTGTTTCCTTTCATTATGAAGTGCCTGCAAATGCATCACAAGCATTAAAGAGCAGACATTCAAATAAAGTGATCTCATTGAAAATGGCCAAGAATAGCATCTGCAGTATCATCGGGAGGAACAGGACCTGTAGTAATAGGAGGAGAGGGAAATGAGGTAACTTGTGATTTGAAAGCCCAGAAAAGTGCATATTGTTTAACAGTTGTAAATCCAGCAGCCTCTAGCAGCACACCAGTAACACCACCATTTCCACAATCAGCCCTAGACCAGTTTTCAGTAGCACACTGTAGTCATTCGGTGACTATAAATGCCTCCAGGACATTTCAGCACTTCTCTCATATTTCCCATACCATCATAAATAAGCCTGTAAATATACATAAATTGAGGCTTAGTGTTCTTTTTGGATTTCTGATGACAGCCACTGAAATTTCACTGTCATGATTGTTGATGCGTTTGAATGCAGTGTAGATATAGGAAATACATCTTTTGTGTTATTTCATCTATTTGATTTAAGGAGTCTGAAAAAAGTATCCTTCTCTCCTGTGCTATAGATGCCTGTAAAGTCCTAAAATATTGAGGAAAAACTGAGGTAAAAAATACACTCTCCAGAAAACATTAGTGACTTGTGATGTTTTGAATGTCAAAAACTTGTTTACTGATTTCCTTCTTGCAAGCTAGCTTCGAGATCTGATACAAACTGTGTTGATTAATTTTGGTGGGACTAGGATTTGGACTTCAATTTTTCTTTATAATATTTCATGTAATTGAAGCTTGAATAAGAGTTTTGTGGTTTTTTGTAGAAAACGTGCTAATGGACCTCTGAAGTCCACGTTGATCAGCTGCCTTTTTAGCAAAGCCTTAGCTCAGTCCATATAGCGGTGTAGCAAAAATTTCTAAAGGCCTCTGAACTGTTTTCAGATTACTGTAGCAAATCCACCATCTTACAGAGAGTATATTGAACAAAAGGGAAAATTTGTGAAATTCATCAGCTTTTATGGGTGTGCACGAACACTTTCATGACTCATCTCAGCTCTCACTTGTTAGTGAAAATGGGGATGAACTAAAAAGGTCTGAAGTCACAGAAGATGCTAATTATTCTTGTGTATTCCAGGGCTCGTTTATGCTGGCACAGGCAGTACATCCATCAAAGCCAAAAGAGTTTCTTTTTGTCACTATAGTTCTGAGTGCTGGCAGATGAAGCAAATAGTTTCTTTGTCTTTCCCATTACTTGTATGTCACGTTGTTTATGTTGCTTCTGGCTTAAAATCAATTGGGAAGGAAGCATGACCTAAACTGGCTGAGGTAAATAATTTTTTACTTTGCATAAGCCCTGGTATTGCATCATAGAGAGTTGGACTTGATTTTGATCCAGTATTGCAGCTCAGGAAGCCACTAAGCATATTGAAGTTCTGTTGACTTCAAGAGGTATGAAGATGACTTGCTCAGATGTAAACCTCTGAAATCATATACAGATGACGAAGTCAACATCATCTCAGAGATACTGTTACTAATGGTAAAAGAAAAGCCACAAGTGCTAAAAGGGAGTAGAAGGTAGGTAAAATGAGGCACAGATAGAACTTACAAGTTAATTCTTAAAGAAATGTATGAACCAGCTTTAGGGGCAGATACACTAGAAAGGACAAGCTCTGCATGATCGTTGGGGAAAATGGGAGTGTTTATGGAGTTCAGAGTACTGCACTCTGTGTCAGTTGCTAAAAACACTCATTCAAGAGGTAAGGACCAGAAACCTGAAAAGAGGGAAATGTCAATGGCAACAGCAACTTCTCAGCCAGAGCTGAGAGAATGTCACTCTCACAGTTCCTATTCCTGAGTAAGTCTCCCCTACCCTAAGGTAAGGCTAAAAGGAGGAGTCAGATATATTGGTTTAGGAGTCAGAGTTACTAAAGGAACCAAAACAGTTAATCCTCCTCAGGTGACCGGAGAACTTGACAAGCTGAAGTTAGACACATGGTATTAAGCAATTAAAGATGGGATTGATTGGAGTAAATACCTGGAGTCTAAATTCTGTGCCTGAATTAACTGCAGGATCTCTTGGGAAGAAATAAGGTTTTTTTAGGGTGAAATTCTTCTGACTCATTTTAGGAGTTTGGTTTAGAAATACATTAATTTAAACATGAGCCAGCAGCACGCCCTTACAGAGATGAGGGTTAGCTCTATACTCTGCTACATTAGCAAACTGGTAGGTCAAGAGCAGCAGTTGTCTGTCTCTATTTGGCACTTGTGAGACGGCACCTCAGCGGAGTACTGTGTCCAGTTTTGGGCTCCTGCATACAGGAAAGCCATGAATCGGCTCAGCAGAGGGCAGGGAGATGGCACTGGAATATGCAGCATATGACAACTAACTGAAAGCTGGGTTTGTTTAGCTTGGAGAGAAATGATCTGATTGCTGCCTTCATCTACCTAATGGGCTTATAGAGAAGATGGAGCCAGACTCTTCTCAGATGCAAACAGAAAAAAAAAAAAAAAAAAAGCAAAAAAAAAAAAAAAAGCCAAGAATCACAACAGGAAGCAATGGAAGCAACCTGCAGCAAGAGAAATCCTAATTAGATGCACAGAAAAAAAATCTTCATGGAGGAAGTTGTGTGTATGCAGGTTGCCCAGAGAGGCTGTGATATCTCTGTCTGGAGATTTTTGGTGCTTGACCGGAAAAGGCATTGAAGTGAGTATGGGTGGGTGAGTAGGTAATGAACGTTTAGTACATTTGCTGCTTACCTCTTCGGAGGTTGGTACAGCATACAAGGCAGTGGAGGACAAGGCATTACGTGTTATCTACCCACGCAGAAAAACTTTGTGAAGCGTTCCCATTCGTAATCCCTTGGTTTTGGCATCATATTTCCAAATATAGAACAGATGCTGCATTTAGAGCTCTATAATCCTAAAAGGAGTGAAGAAAGACCCAGTCCCCAAGTAACTCCTCTGGAGAATAGCATTCCCTTGGGAAACTGTATAAAGAGGACTCTATGGAATTGGTGACCAAATGCAGAATTTACCCCATAATCCTCTCATCTTCTTTTTTCATCTTCAAACCCTGTTCTTGGTACAGCACAGAGGCTCCCTCCCAGCTATCACACTTACATGTCTCCTTCATGCTGCAGCTAGGATGCCCCCATGGGCAAATCCAACTGCTGGTCCTGTAACACATTCTTAGGTTCCCTAGTTTACATGGGCTGTGAAAGTAACTTAAACTTTGAAAGTAGGATGCTAGACACTTTAAGTCAACACACACTGTCCAAGTTTAATTGCACTAACATGTTTTAATACAAATATAGAACTTTTAACTATTCATTTTCTGGCTTCATTAAACTGAGATTGCTTGATTTTGGGCATGACCTCACTAGCACAGAGTAAACGGATAGTGTATTGATAATACTATAAATATTCTGAATAGTATTATACATGGATGTGAGCAGTTCCTAATCCAAGTTTCCTGTTCTCTACTGAAAGGAACAAGCTGTCCCTTATACTTTCTAATAAATTTATTGAAAGAATACTGGTAGGATAAAAGTTTTGTTTCTCTCTTTATCATTTATTACAAATTTAAATTGTCAATTGCCTTATTTGAAGACATAAATGCCCAGAATTTTACGCATGATTTTTTTTTTTTTTTGAGATAACTTGACCTGAGATAATACAAGTAACATTTCCTTACTTCTTTGTCCTCATAAGGCTTATATTCAGAAACCTTTATAACTCTTCACTTAACTTAGAAGGCATGCATTATAAGTAGACACCTTTAAACAAATAGAGCATGGTTGATCCAAGTGCCTGTAGCGGGCTATAGGAAGATATATGCTCATTCACAAGATGTTGCTTTTGAGCTACATTTATATAGACATCAGCATGTGCAAAGCCGTAACAAGTAGTTAGTATCTACTAGTAACAAGTTGTTACTAGTACTACTATAAAACATGCCTATAAAATTTTATGACCCTCCCTTCCTGAAATCAATACACAGAAATATTCTTTGTTCAAATTTGTTATTTAATTTAGGAGAGATGATTTTGTAAGTCTGTGTCCAGGTAAATACAGTTGGGTGATTTAGACTAGACTGAGCTTTCAAGACTGTTACTGCTGGTTGTATTTCAGGATGTGTTGGAGTTTGGGATAACATCACCTGTTGGCGTCCTGCGAAGATTGGAGAGACTGTCACTGTCCCTTGTCCAAAAGTATTTAGCCTTTTTTCTGGCAAACCAGGTATTTCATTTTAAGGTGTATTTTTGATGGCTTCTCTTTGGTATTTTATAACATAATGTGCTAAAAATGGTTTATTTGCAGTTTAAGGTTTTTATTGTCTTTTTAAAGAGTTAAAATAATATATTCTTAACAGAGCCATCCATGATACAGCATGAAAAGACTGAATAATTGTCTTTGTGGTCCTTATGGTGTTATGTGAGTCTGATAGTAAATATATATTCTGATGCAGAGATACTCATCAAGGCTGAAGACATTGCTTGCTCTTTTTGACCTATCTGTGTTAATTTTTAATGCAGCTGAGCCTGACTGACATCTTTAACAGTTGCCAGCAGGTCATATACAGGTTGTTCCTTCCGCGCTTAGGAGGGGAGCTCTGCATTGCCTTCATGAGAATAATAAGCCAACATTAACACATAATACCTAAAAATTATCACTATTGCAATTTAAGGTAGTTATTATGAAACCTTTTCTTCTGCTTTTCAATGGAACTTGAAAAGAGCTCATCAGTGTCTCAGATTGCTGAAACATTTAACTGTTTAAGTCTACCATCTTCTGCACCATCTTGTCAATACATCATACTGTGGTTTAATTTTGCACTTCGGGTTGTTAGTGGGGTTTTAAAAACAGATGATGCACACATAGCATTTCACATATGTATCTCAAAATGCAGCAGGAAAAAATCTTATCCCCATTGCTCAGGTGAGAAAGCTGGTGAAAGACACAAAAGTTATCACAGTGATTTAATTCTGCTTTTGAGGTCTCTGTGGAGAGCTTTTAATGACATTGCTTTTAACATAGAGGCTAACTTGAGGTATGACTAAAATACCTTTATTCTCAAAACTGTTGATTAACTTTTGTTCCAGTAAAACATAGATAATGAAAACAATCTACAGATGAGCAAAGGTTTTCATTCCTGGAGCTGGTGAATCTTGATTAATTTATCATGGGTAGTCTAAACAGTTTATAAAGGGGAAAGTATGTGTAATCTTCACTAAATCTTGTGGAATCTATAAAATGACTCAAAGAAAGATATTAAGGTGTTGTCATGAGACAAGGCAAACTAACAAATTTCAAAAATTCAAAATCTGAATTAAATCACACTATTTGCCCAAAGCTAGAGCATGCACTCTCTCTCGGGAGTCTGGGTGTTTGATATTTAACAACTGTTAGTATCCTGTATTACAATAACATTTTTCCTATAAAACAACTGCAATAAATATTTAAGTCTGAAACCTTCACAATGCATTACAACTCCATCTCACTCTGGCATGGAGTCATCAGAACTGAAAGATTACTTCCTTTTTATAGTTTGCTGTCATTTTCCCAGACACAGCTTTTTTCATGGCTAGCTGTTTACTTCTTGCTTGTGGAACTAACAGGGTGGGGTTTTAGAAGTACCTGTTCAATTAAGAGGATTTTTCAAATCTGTCTTTCTATAATTTCAGAGAAGGAAGTCAGCAAACATCTTGCATGGTTGACTCAGTTAGGATCTAAGTATCTCACCGCCTTTATAAATTTGATTATGCTCAGGAATATACAATTGATTTAATTCATACACAGCACATTTCAAATTCACTTGATTCTTACGGCAGGAAATTATAAAAATATCTTTAAACAAGAAATCTGACTCTTTTTATTTAGCCAGACTTGTGAGATGTATGTTTTAGTATTTTCAGGATTTAAGAGGAATTAAAATTCTACTACAAGGTGATCTAGACTACCTTGGGTTTTTTTATGGAATTATTCCAAATCACGAGTAGGCTTTTAAATACCATCAATTCTTTAAAAGATTTCTTAATTTAAATTGTGAATTAAAAAAAGTAGTTGTCTTCTCATCTTTACTTTGGAGAACTGACTCTTAATTTCTTCTGTGATGGTCAAGGTTATAGTTTAAGCATACCACATAATTAAATCTCTATTGAATATTAGTAACTTTACATCAAATGGCTTTTACTGTAAAAGCAATCATATTGTCCTATTTTTTTTTCTGTATTGTACATGACAATGTAAGTATTTGAGTATCAGAAAGTTATTCTGTGAATTTTTTATTCAAATGTACGTGTCAAGTTATAGGTTTTAAATGGGGCTGCCATCTGAAATATTTAATTGCATGGAACAATGGTGTAGAAATTAACAATGTCTTCCATAGAACATTGCCTAAATGTCTTTAAATTAGAAGGCCTTACAGTGCTTACAGTAGAGAATACTCCAGCATCTTGAGTACATACAGTCTTATTCTTGCAAAACTGGCTTTGACGTAATTTGTGGTTCTGTTAATGCATTACTCGGCTCTGCTTAGTCAGAGAATCTTGATGTACTTTTAAAGTGAAGACTCTTCAGGGTGTATAAATGGGTTACATTTTCTTTTAAAAATGTCTTGTCTGTGCCAAATGGCAGAAGTGGTCCTATTGTTTGAGGAGACACTGTGGTCTGAGGTCAAGGCCTTGTTATAAGCTAGAAAAACTTAGTTGTTGGTTGGTCAACCATTTGTAGGATATTTATAACTTTCAACTGAAGACTTTATACAAAGAAGAAATTCCAGTAACCAGTCAGCAAGATAAAAGTCACAAAAGCTTTAGTTTGGAGTGTATATAAACACGTTTGGTTATTCTTGGCGAAAGTTGACCTGTGACACATAAATTTGTTCTTGTGTGGTGAAAAACATCTTTAAGTCAGTAAAGACCAGTAGTAAACTCTAAACAAAAGCAGTATGTTGTTATAGATTTGAAGTATCATGGATATAAAAATTGCTGTAAGAAAGATGATAGGGAGTTGCTTATGATTTACCATTGTAAGTGTAAGCTATAATAATTTGAATGACAATTTTTTATTCTGACATCAGACCCTTATTTTTTTTCTATTGAAGCTGTTCCATATTATATGAACATTAGTTCATATTAATTAGATTAAGGAGCAGAGTCATGGGCTGCCCCCATCTCATCTGTGTGACTTCGTCTGGGAAAAGAGTGAACTTCTCAGTTCCAACCAAAAAAATCCTTTCTGAAATTAAGAGATGTTCAAAATTCCTTTCCAACCATGCTTGCTCATTTCCTTTACATTTCTTGCACTACATTGTTTTGGTGATTTGTTCAAAGAGTGAGATTCAGTATGCATACTTATTTCCTCATTCTTCAACCTATCACATAATTTGGCCTTTAAAGTGCATTACTGATTCTACCAACATTTGCTGTAGCAGTAATTCATCTACATAATATCTAAGAGATTTTATAACCCTTCAGTAGATCATTTAGTATTGCCTTCTCAGAAAAGCTTAAATAGGAGGTTAGAACAACTCTCACTTAAATTACTTTTCTATCAAATTACTTTACCTACATATTATCCTCTTTATAGAGTGAGCTGAAAGACTCCCTCCAGAATATTTTAGGTAAAACAGCAAAATATTTCAGGCTTTTGCAGATATAACAGAAATAGCTGTTATACCAAAGCAGAAGCCTGCCATCACAGCTTGGAATTATATTTGGTTTTCTCCAGTGCAAAGGCAACTCAGAGCAAGAGTAAAAGCCAAAGTAATATGAGTGAAGAGCACATGAAAGAAAATGGCTGTGTTGTTTTAACAGGAGTGCTAGGAAATACAGGATGTTAACAGAGAATGACAAAGTAAGGGTGTCTACAGATTCATTGATGAGGAGACTTTAGAATCTTTCTGATTTAAAATCTCAAATTTTGCTTTACAGGAAATATTAGCAAAAACTGTACAAGTAATGGATGGTCAGATATTTTTCCTGACATCGTAAGTACTTGTGGATATGACTATGAAGATGAATATAAGGTAGGAAAAATACTTTTTCTGTTCATTTAGATGCTATCAGACATATTCTGCTTCTAAATATGGAAAAATACTTTTTCTGTTCATTTAGATGCTGCTATCAGACATATTCTGCTTCTAAATAATTTCCATTTTACTCTCTTAGAACTAATGAAAATTTGTAGTAATTTTTGGTAGCATTGATTGCCATATGCTTGGATTGCAAATGTCATATAAGATAAAATCAGAAATGTAGAATTCAGTAACTGTTTGACACTCAAGGCTATAAACAGTTGGTAATTGCAGTAATGCATCTGTATTTCTAATACTGCAGTGTTACTCATCTTGTGTACAGTATGTTTTGCATGGTGTTATTTCTAGAGGTTTCTGTTATAATACATTGCAATACTGTAATAATCTGTTAATAATAAGTGCACCACTTGATTGCTGATATATGTTTAAGTTATAAGTAAGATTGAATGAATTTAGGTCATTGGGATTATTATGGATTTGTACTGGACTTTGAATTATGTTAGCCATTAGAAGTGGTTCTAAAAGCTATCAAGATATCTTAAGTACAGTATAAATGGAAAAATAAAATTGTTCACTTTGCAGATACTACTTCTTGTTCTTTTTGTTTAGGGAAGTACATTTTCCATCATGTTTTACCTATTTTTCTATCTATTTTCCTCCTGAGGCTAACAGAGCAAGATTTTGTTTACAAGCATGAGTTCATAGTGTCAGTAAAACTCTTCTTATCATGAACAGATGAAGTTCTCTTATGAATAAAGATACTTGGCTGGTTGGGTTTTTCTGGGTTTTAGTATGTGTGGAATAGCCCTAGCAGACCTATTCTGCCCAGTTTGCAGAGATGTGCTGGCATTCTAGTTAAAACGGGCAGTTCTTGTCATCTCTTTCTGTATTTAAAAGTCCAGCCATTACAGTAGTTGAAAACAGATAATAAAGAAAATGGATAGAATATGTTGTTTTCCCAACTTTTCTGAAGACACATTCTAAAACATTGGTATCATCTGACAGCTTGGAAATGCACACACATAACTGCTGAACAGCCATTTTAAAACACTGTCATTCAACTCAGACATTGTCATATGGAGTGAAAATGAGTCAAGACTTAAAAATGCAAATTAAAAAAAGATAGCATTTCAAGTAGTGAGAAGTACTTAATTAGCAGATGAGTGTAATAGAAAAGCAGTTCTTGTTTGACATATTCATTAGTAAGTTGAAGGAGGAGAATGAAATGCAAGTTGGCTGTACTTGCAGGAATGAACCTAGAGAAACTGGAAACAGGAATTAGTAGCAACATTTACAAAAGCCTGGGAAAGAGCAAATAATAAACCAGTGAGGATAAATGTCAGAAGAGAGATGTGGAAATCAGGTACTGAAAAAGTGATTAACAATAATGCAATAGATAGAATATTACAGATAGCTGACATAGATAGTATATGGAATAAACACATAGCCAGGTGCAGGGAGGGAAAGGGGAAATGCAAGAACTGATGGCGTTTCAAGCAACATGGCCTGAGGGCCCCTGTCCTTTTTTTCTCGAGTATCGGTGTCATTGCTCAGGGAATATTCTTTGCCTGAAGATCATAAAGTGGTTATTTCAGTGGGACAGGACAATAATTCTTTTCTAACCTTAAAGCTGACAAGTCAAAAAGTATATGCAATAGTGCTGGCTTGTCAGAAGATAAGCTGTTCCTGTGCAAATAGTGATTTTTTTGTAGTTAAAGAAAGGACAAATATTATCAAAATAAAATCTGAAAAGGGAAACAGGAAAGCATATGTTTAAATCCATTTTTTCATGGGAAACAACATAAAAAATGGAAGTATTATGTAGTTGTGAGATCTCAGGACATATTTGGGGTTCTGCATCAGCCAACTGTTACACAGAAAGAAGATGTTATCTTGAGAGAGAGAGAGGGTGCCCCAGCCCCACCCCCCCAAGAGCGGGAAGGGCAGAGCCCGGGCAAGTGGCAGCTCTGACTCCACGTGGGCAGGGACACGAGTGACGGTGGCCGA
>JMFS01097214.1:0-22708 GCA_000699545.1 Podiceps cristatus | reverse complement strand
GACGGCAAAACCAGCTCCGGCCGGGCTGGGAGCAGGACAGTGACGTAGCCCCGGGGCTCACAAGCCCGGTGTGGCCGAGGAAGCACAGGTCTGTCTGTGCGTGATCGCCAGGGTTGTCCTCCAGCCTCTGGGGACCAGCGTTCAGTCCTGACATAGAAGGTCTAGGAAGTCCTTGCAGTCACACTGCTGGCGTACTTTATCTTCTGGAAAAGCCTCTCTGACCTTGATACTTGGCTTAAGTCCCATTTTTCTAGGTATGAATTCCTTCTGGAACACGCTTGGTTTTGTTGTTTTCAAGTCCTCACAACTACAGCTTTTGTGGCTCTTCCTATCCATCTAAAGGTCAACACTTTTAAAATAAAATACTCCTCTAAGCTACCAGGCTCAGTCCTTTCTGCTGCTGATCCGTCCCTCGAGCGAGCTCGTGTCATCTCTGTTTCTGTGTTACAAAGGCACAGGAAGCGAAGATCTTCACTGCCTTTCTCTGTTCTGAACTTGTACCGTACCCTTGTTTTTACTTTTTTCATCTGTTTCATTTCTGACATAAATGCACCCATGCCTTTCAGTGGGTTTTTCCTTCTCAGTTGAGTTGCTGTTTACTGGGAAACAGGGAGTCAGTACTGGTGTCGTCTCTGGGAGAGGGGAAGGGCTTGCTCCGGGACGAGGGGGTGCCATGCGAACGCTGCTGACTGAAGCCATCTCTGTTTTTCCTCCACTGCAGGTGTGTTCTTCACCTTTCATACCTTTCACTTGGAGAATGGCCACGACTACCTCCTAATCACCGAAAACACCAGCTTTGCTCAGCCCCTGAAGCAGCTGACGGGCTCTCGGCTCCCTGCCCCGCTTAGCGCAGGGCTCTTTGGAAACTTCTCTGCTCAGATTCGCTTCATCTCAGACTTCTCCATGTCCTATGAGGGTTTCAACATCACCTTCTCAGGTAAGAATGGGGTGGACAAAGACTTCGTTCTTTCCCTTTCCTTCCCACTTTTCTAGAAATCGTGGGAATATTTTTCTGTTGATGCAGTTGCGTGTGATTTTGGTCACTGACAGTCACTCCTCTTGTTATCCCAGTAAGTTATTCTAGCATTAAACCTCAGTATGTCCCAAGAAATTCCCTCCTTGCAGACCCCATGTTGCCAGACGTAGCAGTTTTGTCTGCCTTGCACCTCAGTAGATGACTGGATTGAAACCACTGGAATTAAATCCCACTACACTGTTTGTTGCCTTCTCCCTCCGTACTCCATCATCTTTTCTGCTCTGTTGACGGACAGAGTTTCAGCTCGTGTTTTCTTGGGGTATGTCATCCCTCTTTCCTCCAGATGCCTCCTTCTCTGTTTATCAGAGGAAGATCGCTGCAGTAGTTAGAGCATTTCCAACATGGGAAGCTGGGACAGATGGGATCTTTTGGAAAGCAATGTTGAGCAATCTGGACTTCAGCAAGGCAGAGCTGGTCACTTCCATTTTCTTTTTTTTTTTTTTTTTTTTTTTTTTTTTTTTTTTTTTTTTTTTTTTGCTTTGGTTCATTGCTCCACTTGGATGCTCATCCCATGACCCAGCCTCTGCAGCTGGCTTCAGCCCGGCCTAAATGTAACACGGGCCACATGCAGCCTAGGCCAGCTTTTCCATCAGCCCGCTGGCATTGCTGGGAAACTGGAAACAGCATTTTCTCTTGCTGGGCTTCCTCTGATTGAGCTGCTAGAACAGCAGATGAAAGCAGACCTCCCGGAGCGCGTAGCAGGGCATCGAGGGATGCGGGATCTTGCTGACTGCAGCAGCCCTCCTCGCTCCTGCTGTGCTGTGCGAGACTCTGCTTCCGCCCCGAGCCTTGCCAGCGAGGCAGTCGGTCCCGCGCTTACCGAACCCAGCACTTCCGATGCAGGCTTCAACCACTTGTGATGATACAAAATGCTGGTTTCTTCACATGAAATTCCAGATTTTCACGAGTTGTCAATGGAAGGCAGCATGTGCATGGTGCTCTTGGAGAGAGACTCAAAGAAAGGCACATTTCCCTGTGCAGAATAGATCATCGCGCTTGTAAATAATTCTTTGGGGCGGGCAGTCTCTGGCTGAAGTGTGCAAGGTGTTCAACTGCATTCTCTAACCTGAAGTCCTACAAAAATGACTGCCAAAGCGTTTGCCTGTGCAGCCGTTTCAGAAAATGTAACCTTCACTGCCAGAGTGCCCCGACACCCCGTTCTGTAAAACGATCAGTTAACGGACAGAAGCTTATCGTATTGCTGCCGTTCTTTTCTGTATCTCAGTGTACCTTTTAGTCCTGAGGGCAGCAGCTGCAAATTCGGCCTGCTGGTGTGGAAGAGAAAAGACTGTTTCTGTGCCGAGCTCGCTGCGGATGCGCTCGCTGTCCTTGACCGACAGAGCTGTTGCCATAGATGCAGAGAAAACCTGCGGCACCGAGAGAACTGGTTTCCTATACCTTTGTTCTGGCCTCTGAAGTTGGATTCTCATATCACACTCCATAGAAACTAGTCAGAAAGTTTCCAATTAACTTTAATTTTGATAGCTTTTCGCCTTAAAAAAATGGCTTGTAATTATGACTTATTTTCAGTGTATTTGGAGACTTCTTTCCTATCTTGGAAAATGAAAATGGGAGTCAGCTGTATTTTTAGCTTCCTTTAGATATATACCTACGTACTTTGTACTTTGCGGGTCTGTTATTTTTCAAAAAATAACCTTCAAAGGTGGTTTCCTTCACAGTGTTTTGTGGTCAAAGATATGTGTTTGGCTATTAGCCACAATGCTACACGACCTTTCATCTAACAGCAGCTTAAATGTTCTCATGCATTCCCCGAGCAGGATGCTGTGTTCATTCGTTTGCAGGATTAGTAATGTAGAGGCAGCAGAAATCCCATCTGGATGAATTCGTCTTCATTTCACTAAACCAGAGGGAGAATGACAGATTTCCATCATGTTTTGTCACCACTGATGTCACTTTCTTGTTTGTCTGACAACAGTGTCAGAAAATGAGACCTGTTGTATTTTGAGCTTTTATATTTTTGAGCTTTTGTATTTTGGAGATTTTATTAAATCAAGATCCTGGCGACACCCTGGGGGCTGCATATTGGGGGTGAAGCCCAGGCTGGTCTTCATGGCTCAAACAGGATGTAGGTCTTGCGTGGATGCTCGTTGTGGAGCTTCGTGGCAGCTGGATCGAAGCTCAGAGCTCCCTCCTCCTCCTCGTGTTCAGGGACCGGGGTACGCTCACTGGGGAGAATGGGCTACGAGGTGTCGCCCCGCCGGTCCGTAAATGTCCCTTTGTCCCCTCTAGAATATGATTTGGAGCCCTGTGATGAGCCGGAGGTCCCAGCCTACAGCATCAGAAAGGGCCTGCAGTTCGGCGTGGGGGATGTCCTCCCCTTTTCCTGCTTCCCCGGCTACCGGCTGGAGGGCGCATCCCGCATCACCTGCCTCGGGGGGAGACGGCGTGTGTGGAGTTCGCCTCTGCCAAGGTGTGTTGGTAGGTGGTCACGTGCTTTCATTTTGCTTGGTTGGTTACACTGTGCTGGATTGTTTAGGGGGGCAGGGACGGGCGGCATCCCCTGGGATGGCACCTGGCTCGTGGGGTGGTTGGCGCAGGGATGGGGGAGAGGGAGCTGGAATGAGCTTTCAGCCTGCGGTGGGGTGTGGGGGCGGGAGGGACAGGCAGAAGGGCTGCAGGCCTCTCCCGAGCTGGGGCGCAGCGAGTGCGGAGCAGGCTGGGTCACCCACGTCGGCAGAAGCCCTCCGTCCCTGCTGCCCATCCGCAGGGCTGCAGTCGAGCCCATGATTGCACGAGTGAACAAATTGTGAGCCATGGGAGACCCGTCATCCCTTTTGGGACAGGCTCTGTCAAACAGCATGGTTTTAAGGCCATCCTCCCTTTGAATCAGAGCGCTGTAAAGCTTAATAGTCCAGACATGAAAGCTGCTTCTAGGTGGGTGATCTTGAGCAATATAAATTCCATGTTGGTATGGATGTGTCTGGGAAACCTCTGGCTTTTGCCTTTTCCTTCTCCTCCGGAGGTTTCTTGCACCTTACACCTTTCGCTTCCTCTCCTCCCCATTGCAAGTCATTTTTTTGCAACCCCTCCAGCCATTATTTGTAAAATAAATAAATCTGAGGATAGAGGAGAAGAAGAATTCATCTGCAACACTGAGCTAGTTTCTGGCTGTCGTCCCTGAGGCAGATGGGCTACAGACACTCTTGTCTGGCAAGGTCTGTGGAGCACCCCCTGCCCAGCCCACAGTACCCTCCAAGCTTAACGGTAGCGTCGAAAACAAAAGCAGCAACGTGTTACAGCAAGGAAGCAGAAAGGGAGAGGGACAATGCTTCAGGTCTTTGTAAAAAGGTTTAATGTATTTTTTTGTTGTACAGTTCAGTAAGTAGGAAACTACTGAGTGCTCTGCTGCTGCCTGGCTCGCCCAGAGCCACAAAGGGTTTGTTCAAGTCAGGCAGACCAGATCTCTTGCCTGTTTTCACTCTGGCAAAGCCTGCTAGGTAGATTTTCCTGTGTTCGTGACCTCTGAGGGCCATTGCAAAGAGAGCCCCAGCAAGAGCCAGTCTGCTTTCTCGGTCTGTTGAGTCGTGTCGTGCTGAATGCATTTCCCAGCACTGCTGAATGCTTAGGTCACAGGGTTGCGTCATCCTGCTGTGACAAGCAGCCTCTTCAGGGCATGAATATTAATCAGGTTGCAGAGAAAGCTAATCAAGGGAATAGAAATCGAAAAGAATCATAACAAAGCTTTAAACTTCATCCTCAGCCATCATCACTAAGTGGACGCGCTGGCTTCCATTTGCCAGTTCCCTACTGCAGCTGCCTTGGCAGTAGCATGTTGGCTTTATAGTAACGGGTGGAATTCACTGCCTGAGACGCCCACAGAGCTCTGGTCACAGACAGCTGCTCCCACCGTGTCCCCGCTGCCCACCCAGATCTCTGTGCTCACCCTCCATGCAGGTGGACATTGGAGACTTACCCATTAAGATCCCAGGAGATTTAATTGGTTTTGCCACACAACCCAGACACTTCGTACTCAATCCCTGTTCTAGAGACGGGTCTGGAGAGAAACGAAAGCGGTTTGGTCCTTTGGCCAACCCTTCTCTCCAGGGTTGGCACTTCAGACCTGATCCCAAATGGTGATGTCTCCAGCATCATCCCTGGGAAATCTGAGCTAAAGCGAATGTCTTGCTTTTCATATGTGGCAAGAAGGGAGGAGAAGAAGTCGCCTCTAAAGCACCTTCTTTTGGTGTACCTGCTGCTGCTTCCTCACTTAACCCTCGTGCCTCATAGGAGGACGTGCAGCAGCGGCAGAGTCGGTGCAGAAAGCTGCGTGGGCACCCTGACAGTTTCCCTCCGCTCCAGCAACTTTGTGTGCTGGGTAGGACTGGTGACGAGGAGGCAGAGCGAGCTCATGAGCAAAGCTGTTCGCAGGGCGAGTTGGAGCCGCTCTCCCCAGCTCTGCATGCGAAACACCAGGGCTCAAAGGAGCAGGGAGCCAGTGTTTGCCAGCTGAAAATCTTTCAGGGTAAATAGGCTGAGAAAACACCGACTCGTGGTTTGCTCGTGTGGGAGCTAATCAGGGAGTAACGAAAAATCCTAAACACGTGGTGGTTGCAAGGCAGAGTTACATGTGTTGGGGCATTGCATATAGATGGGGCACTCGGACAAGGCAGCCGCTGCTGGCACAGGCATCCTCGAAGGAGGGCGTCCTTCGGGTGCCATTTTGCAAGCAGCCCTCAAGCTGTTTGTAAATGTTGCAGACTTCTGCTTCCTCCCTGTGATGGCAGCAGGCAAGCGCTCGCTTTCACACTGTCCCGTGAGCTCTGGTAGAGCTCCGTGCGATCACAGGAGTACCGCTGCTTGCACTCAGGTACACTTGAACGTCTCTTCACTGCTTCATGTAGTGAGACGTGTCCATCGCGATCCTCTTATACTCACCGTGGCATGTCCGTATAAGCAAGCTGTAGGGAGGGCCATGAAGATGGTCCCGAGGCTGGAGCACCTCAGCCATGAAGGCTGCGAGAGTTGGGGAGGTTCAGCCTGAAGGAGAGAAGCATCAGTGGAGGCCGTGTGGTTCAGCCTGGAGAAGAGAAGGCTCCGGGGAGACCTTCCAGTACCTACCAGGAAGCTGGAGAGGGACTTTTGACAAGGGCATGGAGTGACAGGACAAGGGGTGATGGCTTCACACTGAAAGAGGGGAGATTTAGATGAGAGAAAAGGAAGAAATTCTTCACGCTGAGGGGGGTGAGGTGCTGGCATGGGCTGCCCCATCCCTGGAAGGGTTCAAGGCCAGGTGGGATGGGGCTGTGGGCAGCCTGGGCTAGCGGAGGATGTCCCTGCCCATGGTGGGGGGGTGGCACTAAGGTGGTCCTTAAGGTCCCTTCCCACCCAAACCCTTCTATGATTCTGTACATTTGAAATTACAGTACATGAAATAGAGAGGTGAAGAATGGTTGTTGGTATTTTCCAGAAGCGTTAAACTGTGATCTCCTGACATCCAAGATAGGTCGAACCTCCAAAGCTGCCGTCCTCTTCATCCTCTTCCTTCTCTGAAGAGGATCATTCTGCCAAGTTTTGAGTCGTACAAATCTTTTAACTTCAAATTTGGTTCAAAGCCAAACACTGTTCACATTACAGAGAGTAGGAGAGGAAGCAGATCTGGTGAAGGAGCAGAGAAGCCCCACGAGAAGTAATGGAACAGGGACGGCCTGGAGGTCATAGTGAAGAGCAACACGGAAAGGACCCTTTTTTCCTTTCTTATTTCCTTCTTTCTTAAATCATGGAGGTTTATAACCTGTCACAGGATGTAAACTCATCTCAGGGAGGGCGTAACGATGGCAGTAACGTTAGCTACCCTTGCCCTTCCAGTGCCCTGAGCAAGCGGTATGTAGGGATTCTCACATCGGCATCTCCTCCTCTGTCCCCAGCCCCTTTGTCTTTTGAACAAGAAGAGTCAGTTTTGTCTGTGCCACAGAAAAACCTGAGCCCACTGTGGTTCTTGGAGTGATATTTTGGGAAGAAACAAAGATATGTAAATTTGAGTTAGTTTCTGAAACTGAGAGGCAAAAGGATTTCTGGTTTTCTCTCTTTTTCTAATGGGAATGGATGTAATTGTTAGCTGCAAAGCTGGGAAGGAAAAAAAATGCAGGGACCAAGGGACAAGAGGTCCTTTAAAATGCTGTCAAATGATGAACTGGAGAGCTCAGGGCAGCATTAACAACAAAAAGGTCAAAATGTACCCTTTTAGCTTTCAGGAAATTATTTTGGGGAAGATTTTGAAATTCAGACATAGCTTTATCATTTGGAAGTTTCACTAAGCCTGTCTTTCTGCACAAAGCGCTCTGGCACTTGCAGCACGTTGGTCAGTCAGTGGTGCGCTGTGTTGACTGTTGAATGAATACCATGATTTTTGTATACTATATATAGATATAGGATAAGCTTTGTATAAATATGAAAAAGACTTCAAATATTTCAATCTAATAATATGTTTTTATTTTCCTTCTGGTTCATGAACAGGAAGGAACATAAGCACAGGCACCATTTCAAGTAGGTGGTGGCTTTCCAGGGATTTTGGAAAGTTTTTTCTGAATTGGGTCCCAAGATAGCGTTTGAGCATGCCAACCTTCTGTGACTCGGTTTCCCTGTCCATATAAGGAGAGAATATTAATCTCTCTTGTAAGGCACCTGAGGTTTAAAGATGATAGAAGTGCTCTTAAGTACTGTTCTGTTTACTGACTGCACTTGGAAACAGAGTCCATGGATGTGTTAGCAGATGGGGATAGGAAGGAGTGAGGCTCTGTGGCTGTTCGAGGGATCGCCTGCATGTGTTGTATGGCTGGAATGTACCTGTGGTTAGTAAAATGTGTTTTTGTGTCTTTGTGTAGCTGAATGTGGTTCATCTGTAACCGGAACCCAAGGTGTTCTGCTGTCCCCCAACTATCCCATAAACTATAACAACAACCATGAGTGCATCTATTCCATCCAGACCCAGCCTGGAAAGGGGATCCAGCTGAAGGCCAGGACTTTTGAACTGGAGGCAGGAGATGTCCTCAAGGTAATTCTTCTGTCTCTAGCAGTGAAGCACTGCCATGCTGCTAACGTGAGCAAGATCTGAGAGTGATGTTCTAAAATTTTCATGGAGTTAGCTGAGACTACCCTCTGGAAAACGGCACCCAGCCCAGACAGCGCTGACGGTGCAGCAGTGATCTCTGGAAGAGCCTTGTGCTAGGACTGCTAGTGGCCAGTAGCCACTGCTGTGTTGTCAAGGGATGGGCATGGACGTTTTGCAGACAGCAGCAAAATTCCCATGGACCAGGCTGGACTTCAGGCAGGGCAGCTGGGCTAGAATATTGTCTGTGTCCGTCCCCTCTAAGGTTGGAGCGAGACTGAAGACATGATCCGTCTGTGAAACAGGACCTTCCAGCCCCGGGACGCTGCCTGATCAGTGCGTGTCACTGCTGTGCCTTGGTTTGCTGTGCTTAAAAACACACGGTGTGGTTTTAGAGCATTGGCACCTCTGAGCCTCCCCAGCTCAGGGCAGTCTCTGGCAGCAGCGCGAAGGCAATAGTGAATGTCCTTTGCACATCAGCCTAGTTGGTTATCAGAGGTTTCAGCCGGCAGATGGATGCGTAAACAAATTCTATATCCATTAAAAATGTAGTT
This sequence comes from Podiceps cristatus, assembly GCA_000699545.1. Lineage (NCBI taxonomy): Eukaryota > Metazoa > Chordata > Aves > Podicipediformes > Podicipedidae > Podiceps > Podiceps cristatus. The sequence continues at coordinate 14,052 of JMFS01097214.1, read as the reverse complement.
ATCTTTGCTGTATCGCCGCACCTTCTGCTGTGAAGTCTTCCCTGAGACTTAGAGATTTGTTGGAATGCCAGAGGTTCTTCCTTTGTAGCTAAACTCCCGCTCTTATCTGCATAGTTGTGCAGGGGAAACTGTTGGCACATGAGGAAGTGTGAGGTCTTTAGCATTGTTTTTGTATTTTTAAGAATCAAGGCTGGTTCGTCCCAAAAAGGGGTTTATTTAAATGCAGAACTCCAGACTCAAGCTCTTCAGCACTCCCTTACTCAGTCTTAGATTAGTCTGCATTTACAAGTTGCAGGACTCTGTATAAGACAAATCCAGACTGAGTTTCTATTAACCACAATGAAATGGTTTTGTAGGAGGCATTAATATCCCAAGACGTGTGCTGCAGTGCTAAGCCATCTTCCCAGCGAATGTCTCTGTCCTTATTTAAGTGCCATACTTCTGCACTGCGATATAGGTGTAATCCATATATTTTCAGCTCACAAATGACTGGAAAGAGAGAGAGATTTCCAGCTAATGCAATGGATATACTCGTTGTGAAAGAAATTATGTTCTCTCAACAGGTTTGTCATCAACTTCTCATCTGCTCCCAAGGAAAGTTACTATAAATCTCCACTAGTGAGCAGTTGCTCTTTATCCTCATAGACGATCATCCTATCTAAAAGAAAGAAAAAAAACCCAATTGTGTTTTTCTTAAATAATGGCGAGGTCACGGCACATCTATGAGTCACTGTAGGGAGAAAATGTTTTTCCCCGTAGCTGTGCTGCACCTTTGGAAAGAGCTTTGTTCAGAGAGCGCAGCCCTGCGTGCAGGAGGAGCTCAGGTGTAAGCAGAAGGATGTGGCTCCTCCAGGGTGTGAATCCTGCTCCTCAGATGAGCAGCATCACGAAGTCTCGTCAAGTCAGACTCTTAGTTGGGATTAATTGCACTCGCTTCAAGGGAAGTGTCCCACTTTATGCTCATGAATGATTTGGTCCCTGAAGTAGCAAATGAAATACGTTCTCCGGTACGTGTTTCTTGTTCCTCCCAGGTCTACGATGGCAGCAACAGCTCCGCTCGCCTGCTGGGTTCCTTCAGCCGCTCTGAAATGCTCGGCACCAGCATGAACAGCACTTCCAGCAGCATGTGGCTCGAGTTCATCACCGACAGCGAGAACACGAGTAAAGGTTTCGAGCTGCAGTTTTCTAGTAAGTCTTAGGCCCATATGGTTGTGAGGTGGGAATCCGAGGTGTAACGCTGTATTTCCATGTTACAGTTGCACGACCAGGGGAAACAGCCCTTTCCATAAAGATCTTGTCGTCTAAAGTGGAATTGGAGTGGGAGGGATGATTATGCCAGCAAACCTTTTCTGTTGTGAATGAGGCAGTGGTGGTACAGAAGCTTTGGACTGAAGCTGAGATACCAGATTTCTGGGATTTCATTCAAATAGTAATTAAAAAAAAAAATACTGATTTTCAATATGGTGTTTCTTCTCTGTAACAAATGATTTTAAGAAGAAAATATTAATATGATCTTGTGTTAATATGTCCTGGCTGTTAAATATCTGATGAAAACAGATGCTGTTTCTCCCGCTCCAGGTTTTGAACTCATTAAATGCGAGGACCCTGGCATCCCGCAGTTCGGCTACAAGGTCCATGACGAGGGACACTTTGCTGGCAGCTCTGTGTCCTTCAGCTGTGACCCAGGCTATACGCTGCGAGGCAGCAGGGTGCTGGTCTGCCTGACAGGGGAGCGGAGAGCTTGGGATCAGCCCCTGCCAACCTGCGTAGGTGAGACAACTCTTGCTTAAAACATCCTCTAACGCATACTTTGCTAATACATATGACATCAACTCTGATATTGATTGAAGCCATCTAAATTAATAAAGACCGTGTTAAGGATACTATGTAAGGCATCTTCTGCCTGAGGGCACTGGTCTCTGCAAAACTTCTACAAGCAGTCTTAACATGAAGCACTGTCCTCTGAGCACAGATTTGACAAGGTTTCTTGCTTCACTGCAAGGAGACAACTGCTTTTCCAGTCCTTGTCCTTTCCCTCGCACGTGTTAAACAGTGTGGCACTTTCCGGTAATGGCAGACATCAATGTGTGTCCAGGCGTTTGACAGTTCAAAGTCATGTTCAGTTGAGAGCTACATGACATCTGATTCCAGATCCTCAGATGTTTCAATTCCCGCAGTCTTTCCTTAGCTAAGTCCTGAGTTCCCTTTTACCTGTAGCTCTCCAGAAGGGTGTCTTCTTGCTTGGAAAACTCTGCTATTAAGTTTTGTGCATCTAAATGAAGTGCTGTTGGTCTGTTACTTGACAGTTTCATAATTAGCTAGTGTTTCCAGGACGCGGTGAAGTTCTCGCAGACTTAGTCCTCTGAGGGATCTCAGCAGCCAGCAGGCAGCTTTCATTGCTGTAAGTGATGTGCTCAGGCGTTGGCAGTCTGTACTGTGCCATCAGTTAGCACTGTTCTTTATGCAGCAACTCTTTGCTGAATTTTAGCCTTGATTATTGAGCTAAAAAGACAAATTTGTGTGATTTATGCATCTCCTTAACCTTTGCCCTATTTCCTATGCATATGTTACATATGAATGGTTGTGTCTTTGTGAGCACGTGGAAACTTAAAGAATTTTACTGGATATGTTATGAAAATGCACTCAAAATCCTCACGTTTGAGATCATTTAGCAGATGCATAGCTATGTTGGCTGCTTCATTTTATCACACTGATGAATTGTTAAGAAGTTTTGCAGGTACGAGCAGAAGAATTGAGCTCTTTCACCTCACATGTGTGAATCGGGGAACGCGGGACGCTGGCAGGCTCTGCCTTTACTCACTGCTAAGTCAAAGAGGTGGAGGGAAGCTTTGACAGCATGTCAGATGTTAGGAATGTGCGCAAAAGTGCAGTTATTCTGATAACAGTCTTTTAGCTGAATTAAATGACTCTGTTTTGTAGGCTTTAAGAATCTCTTTAAATGGCAAGAAATACTCCCCGTTGTATTCGTGGGATGGGATTTGCATTGTTAAGTAAGAACCATAATATATCATGAATCTTCTCACTACCCCGTACGTTTCTTTCAGCTGAGTGTGGGGGAACTATCAAAGGAGAGTCGTCAGGACGGATACTGTCTCCCGGCTACCCAACACCCTACGATCATAATCTGAATTGTATTTGGACAATAGAGGCAGAAGCTGGTTGCACGATAGGGTGAGTTGGGCCAGGTTATTGTATCTTGGTTTTCTTTCCACGTACAGCTTATTTTTCCAGAAGCAGATCAATAATTACAGAAGGCAAGTAGAGAGGGAATGCCCTCTCACTTTGAGAGCCCCAAATGAAGGAACAAGCGCTGGTTTATCTCCGTGCCAGGCTGGGCAGAAGCAGCATCCCTCCTCCTTTTTCTCAAGCCTTTTAGCCCTCCCCGTGCGGCCTGTGCCTGTAACAGCTACCGTGCCATGGGTGGTGACGCCAGATTATTTGCTATTGCTGCCCGGGGTATTACTGTACCAAAATTACACCCAGGAGCTTTTGCGTACCTGTACAGTGTGAGTGCTTTCACCCCTTTCCTTAATGGGATGTGTTCAGAAAGAAACCTTTTCCATTCTAGTGTTGAATTTCCCAACAATGTTTAACATGTGTCCAAGTGACGTAGTCCTGAAATGAAGACGTATATATAAAGTCGCTTGGAAGATCACATCCCAGGAAGGATAATGGAAGGTAATTACGGGTTTGGTTCGGCTCCTGTTCGTGTTGCCAGAGAAAATTAACACTGAATGGGAAGAGCTCTGTCACGTCCCGTTTCTGAGAAGGGGCAGTCAGGTGTGAGGGTCCCCCGATGTGAGTGGACACCTGTAAAACTGAGACCACAGCACTTAGCCTTCATCTTCTAATTGCATTGCTTTATTGTTTAAAGAATAAACAGAACACATACAATGTAATCATCCTCCCAAAGGAAAGACTCGGGGTGGTTTCTAAACATCTGATCTGTGCAGAGACCCAAGTCTGTTTTCTCCTCCTGCTCCTCTGACTTCTCCTATTGTTCTGTTGCCACCCTCCTGTTGGAAAGTGGCATTTGGAAACGTTATTTGTTTACAAGCTATGCGAATTTGGCAGTTAGGTAGAAGCATGGTGTTGAGAACATTTGGCTCATAAAGTTAGTGCAGTCACCAGCAGAATCCAGGCGGTTTCCTGCGCTGTAATACTTCATCTGTGATCCCTGCTGCTTAACCACTGTTCCCACGCTGGAGTTTGCCCAAGCCTTGCCAAGCCATTTCAGGGCTGCTCCGCCTGTGCCTACGTATTTCAGTCCAGCTAAAGCCGTCTTCGACAGAAACCTGAAGTATATTGGCAAGCAAAGTTTCTGCTAGGTGATGAGACACGAGGGGGAGAAATATAGATTATAAGGTCTATTCAGCAATAATCCTCTTCTCCCACGATCTCCCATTGTAATTTCTAGCGCTCGTTAGCTGCTGTGTCAGCCCCGTCGCTGTGCTGACCCGAGACCTGTTGCAGTTCCAGTCTGCACTCCTTCATTGTCGGTGCCCTTTTATCTTCCCTGAAACTTCCTTGCTGCATCAGCACTCGTCGTCTTTTCAGTGGAGACTGTTAATCATGTTGAGCTTTATGATGCTTTTAGTCAATGGATTTATGCTGGAGATCGATTTGGTCTCTATTGTCATTTTTACTTAATTGTTGTTTTCATTTTTTACTTAATGCAGAACTTCCCTCCGTTAGCTCTGCTCTTCAGGGTGGTTCAATAATGGATGGTTCCTGGTGCGAACGCAGCAGAAAGAGCAGAGCCAACGCAGCTTAATTCCTGCCCAGGCACCTTCCAGTTGTAGTCTCCTCTTTTTTTCATTCTCCTGTAAAAGATCCTGAAGAATCTGACGATTTCGATAGGACAGAGTAGACATGAGACCCCCTCTTCTCTCCACCCACTTCCCCCCAACAGTGTAAGGGTCTGCCTCAACCAGAGACAGCAAGTGAACTTCACTCGCACACGTAATCCCTGTCTGCTTCTGTAAGTGCTCGAACTTGCCTTTGCAGGATCAGCCAGAGGCTTGGTGGTGGCCAAGACTGAAATGAAAAGATGCCAGGCAGCGGTACAGTAATACACCTTGTGACCCGTCCTTTCATCAGAGATGAAAGCTCCCTTCTTCTCTTCCTTTATTTTGGCAGCTCAGACAGAACAGATGATCTCTAGGTAGTTGAGAGAGCACATTTTCAGCAACTTCATTTTTATGGTAATCCATCGGAAAAATAATCCTCTTCACGCATGATACAATTGTATAAAGCTCTCATTTTTAACTTACATTAAAATTAATCACCAAAGCTTTCTGAATAAAGCTGTATCTGCACAGAACGAGGGGAAGGAGAGGAAGAAGGGGAAGACAGAAAGATGAGTCTGCTCATCATTGCCATGAAAGTGAAAGGGTTGCACTCTGAGAGATGATTAATTTTGTGCACGTGCAAACACGCTCATGCACATAAAGTCACAACTGAAATGACTTGGTTTATCCGCGAGACTGAGGGGAGAAGGATGAAGAAGTGGGAAGGGGGTTCTGGAAAATGAATGAAACCTGCCTTTGAGTGCTGCTAGCACCGGCGAGAGCAGCGAGTGCGCGGACGGAAGTGGCAGGGGCGATCGTTGCGTGGCGGTGTCTCGGTGCCACCGGAGAGTGAGCGGTTCCAGGGCCCCAGGCCCGTCTCCGGCAGCGTCTCCCTGTTCCCGAGCTCTTCAGCAGGGAGTTTTCTCTGGCAGTTCTGGCTATCTACAGCCAGTTAGCCTGAAAGGAAACATCATCAGGCCAACGCATCTGTGGAGAGCCGCTCGGCTACGATCCATTCTTATATTCCTCAAGCCTAGTTTTATTTTCCTTTGCTGAAGGTCTCTGCTAGGTAGATTTACGATTCAGCTTTTCTGGTTTCTGTTGGATTTCGTGGACATGATTTTCTTGCTGAGTACATTGAAGTGAGTGTGTTGGTTTTTTTTTTTCCTTTATGGTTCTTCCCACTTTATTTATGTTTGCCCCAGATAAAAGGGAAAGCAGCCAAGCGAATGCTTCCTCGTTTTCCTCCGTGGGCTGTCAGGATTTTAAGCCCAGTACCTGATGGTTTTATTTTTTCAGATATTCTCAGTACAGTTTATAGGTTTCTGTCCCCGTTTCAGAATGGCGTGCCTCGAGTTACCCCTGTGTTAGCCTGATTTCATTGTGTTGGCTGGTGTTTCCCCCAGCAATAAAATGGCAATGAGAAACAGAGGCAATTAACCGCCTTCTCTTCAGTTGGCGTTTTAAGTGCAGGAGGGAAAGGGACTGAACCCTGATGCATCGCAGCCTTTCGTTGGTATCTCCCTTAGGTGTGACAATAATAATGACAGTATCTCACGCTTAGATGGTGCTTCAGATCTCGGAAGATCCCAGAGCTCTTTGCAAAGCCTGGATTCATTCAGAGGTGGGTTTGGTGGGGAGCAGTGCAGTGCGATATCCCCCCAGCCCAGGCTGGGAAGGAGGAGCATCCCGCCAGCGGCTGAGGTTGGGACCAACTTTGTCCTGTCCCGAGTGCCACCAGCAATCTCCTGGGCATGGAGGGCACTTCTGGCCTTCTCCCACCCCTGAGGTCCATCACTGGTACAGGCTCCGGAGTGAATTTTCCTGGGGATTTTTCTGTGGAAGTGCCAAACAGGCCTGTTTTAGTTCAAAAGCAGAAGACAAGAACTCCGAGGAGTACTGCTGCAGGCTGTTCAGGAGTCAGGAGCATTTGCTGTATCAGCTGAAGGCCGTGCAGCCCTTTCTCCAGGGCAGACAAAACCATAAAACGGACAGAGTACGGAAATGAAATCTACATTCAGAGCATCGTCGTAAACCCTCATTGAGAGCACAGTGTCGTTTCGTTGCCACTGCCAGTTGCTTGGTTTCTGTTTTCTCTCTTTCCTATCATAGATTTTAGAGAGCTGGCTTGCGCTGCCTCGCTTTTCCTTTATTTCTTGCTGAAATTATTCTGTTAGCTGATGTAGATACAGTTTTGCAATACCCAGAACTTTGTAAAACATGTCAAAATCCTTTCCTGTATCAGACACTTCTCCCCTCGGACGTGCTGCAATCCAGCATCCAAAATTCACACCCACCCCCTCGCACACCCTTTTCTGCCCCATTTTATTAGCCTCCAGGACACTTAACACCCTGGTAAGGGTTTCTTTTCCAGCATGGTGTTGTTTTAAATAAGACTGGTATTGGTTGTTTCCTTTATTTTTTTTCCCCCCCAATATACAAGATTAGCTTGGTGCCAGGAGCAAATTCTTTGATGTGAGTGCAGGTAACAAAAATCAATGTATTTTATCAGTAGATGCTGGCCCTTGACAATAAGCTGTTCCTTGCAGGACACCAAAAAAGGCAAAAGGACAGCCAAGGTGGTTGCCGTGAGCAACGTAGGGACAATGTGTGAATTGGATGAATGTATGTAATTTGTCTGAAGGGACCCCAGCACATTTTCTGTTAATTCTCCTCTTAGAATAAGTTTCTCAATACTTCTGTGTTTATCTGTTACAGAGCTCGGTACGGACAAAGCCCCATCCTCTTCCTCACAGCCCCTGTCCCTCTCTGCCGCAGGTTTCCTGCATGTCCTTGACTGAGCCTTTTGTCTGTCTGACAGCTGCTCCTTGCGATGTCTGAGCACCTTTGGTGTAAAACCAACTGTGATACTCTGGGGACGTTTCCACTGCCCACGACGGGCTTTTGGACCTTTACTTTGTTTCTCAAGATTTTTAGGAGAGACTAGTAATTTTGTTCACTCAGGAGAGAACACCAGAAAGGACCCAGTTTTTCAGAAAACACTGGTATCCGTGACTCGGTTGTTTTTTGTTAATGGATAGGTTTTACTAGGGAGGCATAAGACTAAGAGATCTTGAGTTTTATAGACAGGTGAAGTTTGGTAGAGGGCTGAAGTTCTTTGTTCAAGCTGAGTTGCAGATAACAGGGCGAACACATTCCTTGTGGGCCAAGCTACCTTAGATTGGTACCAAGCACATTTCTAATCCTTTCAGGAAAAAAGGCAGAGCTCAGTTGTGGTCTGACTTCCAGTTCGTTTTGCCACACAGGCTCCATTTCATGGTTTTCCACACCGAGGAGTTCCACGATGTACTGAGGATCTGGGACGGTCCGGTGGAGAATGGCATCCTTCTAAAGGAGATGAGCGGGTCCGGCTTACCCGGCGACGTCCACAGTACTTTCAACTCTGTCATCCTTCAGTTCAACACTGATTTCTTCACGAGCAAGCAGGGCTTTGCTGTTCAGTTTTCAGGTAGGCTTTACATTGTGTCCTCAGCGTTGCCCAACCTAGCATTGCCGATAAGTGATTTCGGGTCTATCTGCAAAGTACTGATGGTGAGCAAATGACATTGTATCGAACACGATAGCAGGGACTGTGCAGCCTTCCAGTCGTTTGTGCTCTACCGCGTTTGAGTGCAGAGTCTCTGCAAACACAGAAAAACTCGTGCGTTTTGTCCTTGCAATGCAGGTGAATTCTGTGCTCCCCTCTGCTACAGTCACCTTCACAGTGGTGGACTTGGCAGCAAGGTGTAGAGCTTACGTTGTGGAATACACAAGAAGGAACTACAGATATTTTCCACCACATTCCCACAGGTCCCTTAGAGACACCAGTGTGCAGGCAACTTCCCCCAGGCGTTCTGAGAGCAGTTGGTCAGTGGTCTCTGAAAATCAGGTCTATTTAAAATCCCTCAAATTGGATCCCCCGAGATGCAGATCACAAAAAGCTCTACCGGCTGTAGGGATGTCATTGCTCATGGCAGCACTATGTGTAATGCAACTGCAATCTGTCATTGCTTAAGTCCTGGCTGCTGATACCTAAGACTTGGCCTTGCAAGCACATTAATTTCAATTATATTAGGGTAATATATTTCAGCGTTCACACGGAGGTTTCCAGGATGCCGGCCTTCACTGACAGGTCCAGGAACCAACCAACAGATGCCTGTTTTGGAGATGGTAGTAAACAGGGAGGCTGCTGGGTGAATGACAATACGACCTTCCTGGCACTCAGACACATCTAAGCATCAGAGCTCATCCTGCCTCTCCCAAGCTTTTGCCCGTAGCTTTCTGTTCAGGGTGCCTTGCGCAGCCAGGAGAGCAGGCCAGCTCTTTGGGAAGAGTTTGTACTGGGTACAAGACCTTCTGAGATGACCAAGACAGAGGGGAGAGCTTTGTGTCCCCCAGCACAGCTCTGCCAAACTCTTTCTTTGCTAAGCTTCTGTCTCAGCCTGCCAGGAAGGACCAGACGGGGCTGCTAACCTGCTTATCTTCAGTTGCACAGAAAGAGAGGGAGGGATTTCCTCTGGCTTTTTTAAGAAGAGCTTTCTCTAAACTGCCCTGGTGTAATAGACTCTCATCAACGTAGCAGGAAATAAGCTCTGCTCCACGGCCTGATACGGAGCTGGTCGTTACGGGATGCTCTTGCTCAAAGCCTTTGTTCACAAGGTGTGACTAAGTAGTCAGACCTAAGCTCAGAAGTATACAGTTTTGGGATCTTGTGAACTTTAATGATCTATATAAGCTTGCAAAACTCCTGTTACTGCAGGACTTTCCATACTGTTAAGTAGTTGTAGTGTTGACAGACCTTGAGCCCAGTCAGCAGTGAAGCTGTGCTGCCCACCCCCAGCTGAGAGGAGCGGAGGGGGTCATCAGATGTGCCTCAAAGGGACGCAGCAGCGAGACTGAGAGGGAAACACGTGCATTTCCAAAAGGTCAGGCTTGATGCTTCACAGGGCTGAAGGCTAAATTGCTCTGCCACTAAGGGGAAGCGGAAAGTGCTAGCGGATTAGTTCATTTTGCAGCATGTGTCTGACACAGAATTCTATAAAAATGCCATGTAAGATCAGTGAATGTCTGGACTTATTAAGTAAACATGCATGTGCACAATTATACATCAAACTTACACTCTGTGTAGTGCACTTGAACTTGCCATTCCCCCGAGCCTCTACCAGCTGGAGTGGCAGATGCTCAGTGCAAAGTAAAAGCCATTTTTTGTGCGTGTGGCAACTTTAAGGATACTGAAGGAGGAGCGATGGAGAGTCATTGCTTGGATATCTGTTTAAGGACAGAGTCTGAGTACAGCGGTGCTGTAAGCTTGGATTAAATATATATATGTTAAATACATATTTTTAATACTCTTCAGTTTCGACTGCCACTTCCTGCAATGACCCAGGGATTCCCCAGAACGGGAGCCGGAGTGGTGACAGCAAAGAGGCAGGTGACTCCATCATCTTCCAGTGTAATCCAGGATACACTTTGCAAGGGGAGGCCAAAATCACTTGTGTGCAGATTGAGAACAGATTTTTCTGGCAACCAGACCCTCCCTCCTGCACAGGTATGAACATGCGTCCATCCTCCTATTGCACTGGCTTCCCTGCCCCTGCCAGACTTCTGTAGCTGAAGGGGATGAGTCCCACCTGGCTTGAAGAGGTGTATGACAAGGTATATGTGTCTCACATAGCTGTCTCATAGAACCACTTTTTAGGTTTATCCCCAGAGTGTCTGGGACAATGAGAATCTAGTTCATGCTGGAAGCTCAGAGGACCTACTGCAATGTAAGTGATGATATTTAACCTGACAAGTCCAAATTAAAGGCTTCTTTAAAACTCAGGTTGGTAGAGAGGATTGGGATCATGGGTGAATAATTTCTGCATGAGGAGACAGCAGATTCTGTCGTGAGAAAGAACTATCTGACATTTTCTCTGAGCTCACAAAGTAATAAAAGAAGCTCATAAAAGTGATTTGTTTCAGTATGTCCAGAACATGTGAAAATAGTCATGCTAAGCACATAAGAGCAATAAACATCAAATTTGCTGGCCAATTAAATGGTAGCCACAAATTACTTACCTGTAACCTTCATTCTTGTTTATGCACTGTTATCCAAAGCAAGAAAAATCGATTAATTCTGTTTCTAACATTGGATTTAAAGCCAGCTAGGAAACTCCTACAGCATGCACAGGATTTATGCTCCCTGCAGGATGCCTCGGTTTCTGAATGACTATCTTGATGATCTCGTGTGGCACCCTTTCAGCCTGATCGAGACAGTCCTTTTAGTCTTCCCGGAGCTTTAAGTAAATCATACTGTTGCATGTCATGCCCATCTCGTCATTCGCCTGTTGAGTTTTCTTTCACACCAGAAGCCGGGCTCTCGGTCCTTTCCAGAGGAATGTAGCTGGTGCCTTAATCTTAGTGTGAGATGAATTCCCGTGGGTCATCTCCAATTTGACTGGAAGATACTGTGTTGAGTCCTTTTTGAACAGAAGTCTGGCAGTCTTGTTTTAGGAGTCATAAGCTCTGTGAAATAGCTGAAAACAGTATCTTGCTCCTTCCCTCTATTCAGAAATGAGGGATATGGAGGAATAATCGGTGTCCAAGTAACATCAGTGTTATAGTCACCGTGTAACAGGCTGCCTAGTTAGAGCTGAATTGGAAAACAGGGTTTCATTTAGGGCTTGGAATTTATGTTTGTGTTTAGCATTTCAAATGTATTTTTGCATCGTTACTGTACAACTTCCGCAGTCCCTTAACAACGTGGGCTGAACTGGAACCTCAGCTGAAACAGCCCCCAGAGGTTTGGGGTATTTGAAGTCTGCATCCTGACCCAACTCCAAACAGCTATGGCTTGGACCAGTTTCTAGTTTAAATCCTTTGGAGACTATGGGTGGGATTCTTAAAGAAATTAGAGGGTGTCGAACAGTCATCTCCCTTAGGCTTTTCAAAAATGAGTCCATATACTTTAGTTTCTTCTGAATTTTCCCCTGATTTTACAGTCTGGAAGAGGAATGCACCCTAAGAACTAAGATCCTTGTGGTTCTTCCAAGTTATTTATGTATGACCTTCAGCTAAACTCTTCGCTGTCTGTGCTGTGATTGCCTTGTCTATTCAAGAGGGATAACAGCTCTCAGATCCTGCAGTAGCCTGCGACTAGACTTGGCTGAAGAAGTTGCTTTGGGCCTTGGAGAAGGGTCTTCAGTTTAATCTCTACTGTAATCTTTATAGAACAGCCCCACTCACTACCTTTTACCTGATATCTGGAGATTCTTGTGTATTTGCAAGGCTTTTTAAAAGCCCACAAGATAAACGCACACGCTCCCTCCTTCATGGAAGATCCTTCCAAGATTTGTTCTGCCATTTCTGCTCTGTGCTAGTTCTTTTCCCGCTCGGTGTTTGCATTGCTGTGGGCTGGTTGGTGTCAGACACCCAGTGAAACACGGGCTGTGCTCCCCTCTCTCGCCCCATCCCAAGTCTGGGAGGATCGATCTGAGCAACGGGGGCAATCTTAGAGCATCGACCCTCACGAAGAGACTGCAGAAAGGCTGACGGTAATAAATCAATCATGGGTATTTGTCACAGTGGAAATATATGCAGGCACTTTCAGCCTTAAAAAAGTAATAATTGATTTTTCAATCAGCTTGGCATTTAATGTGTTGGTAACTGTAATAAACACGAACAAGCCATTAGTCCCAGACAACATGTTTTCACTTATTTAGCAACAATCCAGACTTTGACTAGGAGTTGCATAAATAAATGCAACAGAAAAGCGTAAAGCATCTCTCTCTCCTCCTGGTTGCTCACTTACACAGCTTACAAAGACTGTAATAGCACCCATAGCTCTGTGTGTCTGTACCGCCTCTGGAGTAACAGAGCCTTCATCTCTGAGGGCCGCTACAAGCTCTTGTAACACGTGTCTCCAGTATCGGCCAGCCTCGCAAACTGCCCCTCTGTCCCCTTATCTATCCATCTCGCTCTCTTTCTCCCTTCTTGCACCTCTTCTACTACTTTTTAAAGTTTCTCCAAGGCAAAGCCTCATCCCTTTGCTTGATTGCCTTCAGCTCCCTGTGGAGGCATCTTGACGGGACCGGCAGGAGTGATCTTGTCCCCGCAGTACCCGGAGCCCTACCCGCCGGGGAAGGAGTGTGACTGGAAGCTGACCGTCTCTCCCGATTATGTCATTGCCCTGGTGTTTAATACGTACGTACCCGAGAGCTGTTTGGTTCCACTTCTGTGGCTGCCTGTGGGGACAGGGAGGGGATACCAGCCGTGGGGCACTTCCTGGGGGAACTAGGTCTGCGTGTGGGTCCTTTGCTCTGTGGAGGAACCAAACTTCTTAGGGCTGTCCTATAGCTCTGGGTAATCTGTTCCCAGGCATTACCTTAATTTGGGGAAGATACACCTATTTCAACTGCAGGTGCTCTTTGATATTCAGGTGTATTTACAGAATGTGACAGGAAACCCCTGTGGCAGCGCTGGCTTAGGCTTTTGTGCTCTTGACTGTGTCGTCAGTCCGTGATTCCTCGCGTGTGGAGCGGAGACAGAAATGTCCTGTGCTGAGCTGAGGAGCTGGTTTGGGGCAGAAGCAGTCTCTCAGCTATGCGGTTGCACAGCCCATCGAGAACACGGTCTGTTGTTCTCCAGGGCTGCTGTAGCGTGCTCCTGCTTCAATCACTCTTCCTTTGGGTTTGCAGCTTCAGTTTGGAACCTGGCTACGACTTCCTTCATATCTACGATGGACCCAATTCACTCAGCCCCCTGATCGGAAGCTTTTACGGTTCCCAGCTACCTGAGAGGATAGAGAGCAGCAGTAACAGCCTTTTCCTCGCTTTCCGAAGTGACGCGTCAGTCAGCAACACTGGTTTTGTCATCGACTACACAGGTAGGAGCCGCCGGGGGTGCACCTGGCCCAGCTGGCTCGGCAAATACACGGGATTTTACCCGTGACTATTCTCGGGTAGACCACCCAGCTGAGCCAGATGGGAGAAGCTCTGGACACTGTGGAAATCTCTCTCCAGGCAGTAATCCCGCTGTCTGATTTGCTGCCACCAAAGCTGATTAAGAGGCATGGAGGGAAAATGGGGAGTTGGAGAGAGGATCCCATAGGCTGGCAGAAGAGCTGGGGTACGTAAGGTAGAGAAGAGCAGCGTAAAAGGGCTGTTGTGCGTATGAGGACCAGTCACATGTGGCTGCTTCTGTGCGGGGCTTTCATTAACAGAGATGAAAATTTTTACTTTCCCCTTCCCCCCACACCCCC
>KL279261.1:0-17649 GCA_000699545.1 Podiceps cristatus | reverse complement strand
CAGGAATGAGAGACAGAAAATAAATGACCATGAATAACTTCTTTTTATGTAACAAAAGAATTGAGAATTTATCAAAATAATTTCAAAGACTGCGAGGTTCAGAGACAGGTTTAGTGGGGAAGATCCAAAGGGATGTAAACTTGCACATTATTCGGTTTTCATGTGCCATACACTTGGAACCACATATATTGTACCTGGAACATGACCAGTGCCACTACAGGGATGCAAAGGAGAGAGGAGGTGTCTCCAGAGGCAGCAGCACTGTTTTCTCTGGGTTTGCACTAGGTGCACACATCAGCTCCATGTTTTGAGTAACCCTGTTGTAGCCTGGATCATATCACAGAGATATATACATGCCATGGTATTACCTTTCTGAGGTCTGTGCTCTGGGAAGTATGCTGTAACCGTTATGTCCTATTTTTCTACACCTTCCTAACCAAGGCTGTGGTATTCTGTGTTCTCTATGTATATTAGTTTGGGTTAGGATTCTCAAAGCTTGCACTGTGCCTGTAGAAGAATCCTAGCAAAATCTATCTCTGTACAGAATTGTATATGATAAATTAAAAATTCTATTAGAGGATAGCATTACCAAGAACATGAAAGAGTAAATAATTAGGGAGATATTTTCAGTAGGAGTTTAAAATATGAATCAATTTGAAGATTTAAATGGATGCTTTTGTCTAAGGATCACATCTTAGAGACTGTTTGTTACCTCATGATATCATAGCTATTTTGAGACATCTGGTTTGTGTCGTTTGAGATGGCAAAATTAAATGCTTTCAGAATTATGTTGATCCGGTGTCAGTGGTATTGAGTTTATAAGCTCTTTGTAGGACTACCCTTTATAAGCTAATGAATATTATAGATAGTAACAGCATTTGATGTTGCAAAGAAGGCATTTTAATGAATGCTATGGACTTAGGGAAAGCAATTCTGATAGCATTCAAAGGTTAAAAAACTGTTTTATAAATTTTCATGAAGTCTAAATACCACACGATTTCCTCATTAACAAAGCTGGAACTACTCTGATACTTTATCCCTTATTAAATGCATTAAGAACTGACTACAAAGAGATCGCGGAAGTACGTGTTTGTGGGGAAACGTCATTGTCTGTCAAGACCAGCAGAAGACCTCTCTGAATATTTTCATTGTTGAACTGGAAATATTCATAACATTTTTAGGATAAAGATTATGGATGACAAAAACAAATGGCTTGGTAAATAAGAAAGATGAAGCAGTTACGCAGAGTAATTGGACCATTTAGTAAGCTGTGCTAATACAAAATGATTTTTTTTTTTTTTTGCCCAGTTTTTTTTTTTTTTTTTTTTTTTTTTTTTTTTTTTTTTTTTTTTTTTCTGGAAACAAGAAAACTGGCTATGAAAATGTTTGATTACAAGGTACTTTCTGAACCATACTTTAAAATTAAACAGAAATATTTGGTGTAACACTTTGACAAAGGAGACCCAAGTGATGTTAAATGTATAAGCAGGGGAGAACTTAGTTATAGCAGGGAGGACATTTGATAATCAGTATTGGTGACATCCTTATTAAAAAGTCTAATCACTGTAAAAGAATTTTGAAAAAAGGGGGAGAGTATCAAGGGGAGAGAGCAAACAGTTATTCAAGAAATGGAGGAAATGTGCCTCTCCGGAGAGCACGTCTCCAATGGTAACAAATTTGGTGTCTATTTTTTATTTTAATGTGTAAAAATAAAGGGAACTGAATGCATTATATACTTATTTTTACATCCTGTGTAGAAATGTAAGATGGAAAACCTGAGTACAAATGGAACTGTACTTCAGAAAGGCTAGACATTGGAGCTAAATAAGTCTGTATTTGTAACTAATTTGCAGCTGGGGAAAAAAAAGAATGTAATAGAGATGCAATAAATTGTTTTCTAGTTAAATCTGGATATCATTTGGGAAATTACGTTACATGCAAGTTACTTTGATTCAAGATAGGAGTAAACTATAATAGCTTGCTATGTAAAGGAGGTCATCCTAATTGATTCTTTCCTAGCCAAAAGCTCAGTGAATCTCTTGTGAGCCTGGGACCCAGACTTTCTGTCCTATAGACTGTCAGGCTCCTGAAATGAGCTCCCCTATGTGAGAAGTGCAGCCAGCAACTCTGATCAATAATCAATGTAGTTACTCAGTTTCTTTATTACAAGAATCTGTGTTCCTGGCCCTCTTTTTGCCATAGTTTAGCTATAGCAAGAAATCATAGAATCAAAGAATTGTCAAGGTTGGAAAAGGCCTTTAAGATCATTGAGTCCAACCGTTAACCCATCACTTCCAAAGTCAGTCAGGTGTTGTCTCTTTTAGCTCTAAGTGAGCTGTCACAAACCTGGAGTACTTTAATATGGAGTTGCTCAGGCAATTGTCTTGAGTTGCTGTTGTTCAACTAAGTTTACTTGTATTTTTTTGTTCCACATTAACCCCTTCTTGTGCTACTGATGCCTATATTGGTGATATCTGTATTAGACTCCAAACTCATTCTAAAAGCATTCAGAAAAAGAAGTAAGAAACATAAAAATGTTTCAAAATTCTGGATAATAATTTAATTGGAATGCATAAAAAGTTAAGTATAATCAGTGTATACGCACTTAGCTGCCAGTATAAATTAATAATTGCCCATAGCAATTAGAATTCTGCTGTTCTTGCACTGAGACCTTGGGAGCTCCTATATTTAAGCTTATTAGTAGTTATTAAAAATATAATAGGACATCCTTTCTCTACTTAGATTTATTTTCTTAGTCACTTGCAGCTCTTTTTTCATTTCTTTTAAAAGGATATGACAAAACAAATACTAAAACATATTGTTGATTTTTCTTGCAAGATACACCGCTTGTAATTAAGTAAGGATTCTTCGTTCTCCACTTTTCTGTATCTTCCACCCTCTGTAACCCTTACGTGGTATAAATACTAACTAGGAAAAAATGTGGTGCAGTCTTGTATAATATTTTATTTCTACCTCCTATGGCGTAAGTAGCTCTCTAATGACTTTTTTATTTTTAGTGCAGTGGAAATATTCATACTGTATATGTGAAATGAAAATATTCAAAGTTTAGGTTTTGGCAAGTTTGTGGACTAAATTCCTGACAGAAAATTCTGCAGAGAAGGATGCCTTTGTGCATGTATGTCCAAAGCTTTATTATCTTAAAAAGAAGTGACTCTCAACTGTATTAGAGTTTAGGCTATCTTAAGAAATGTCATTAAGTACTGTACTTGAGTCTATGCTCTTTCTTGTAAGGCTCCTGACATTCCTGTATTTTGACTGTATTAGAAATAAGTGTCTGTATAATTAACTTTAAAATGAAAAATTAAACAAATTTTGAGATCTCCACATCTTTGGTATAATTCCATGAAGCTTGAGCTCATTTGTCAGAAATGCTTCACCCACATCTAGTTATCAAGGAGAAAGGGGCGTAGTTAGCTTTGGTTTTATTTTACCTTGGTAGAGAGCACTTGAGTCCCTCCATCTTCCATAATGACTCTATCCATACTGTAAAGAACAATGTGTTGTAGGTTAAGACAAATAGCTACTCCTAAAGATGGCAGTAAACATCTTTTCTCTAAGTGGAAGAAAAGTTCAGAGGTAGTGCAAAATGATGCTACAGTTACTGCCTACTTTATTCTGCCAGCAATTCCAGTAATAGAAGAATGAAAACTGAATTTGCAGACACACACATGGCCATATCTTAAATATTTCTTGAAATGTTCTGTGGAATCTTTCTCTGTCACTATGTATGTAGTGATGTAGATGACACACTGACTATATGTCCTCCGGTGTTCTATGTTTATTTTGGTTAAGTTCCAGTTGAGTAGCTACAGGAGTAGGAAAACTAGGGAATTGTAGACATTTTGTGGTTATTACATCTGAGAAAATCTAAACATGGAAACGCTTTCTTAGGTGAGACTCGTTTTTGCAGTAGTATTAATTGGCCTGCCAGTGCTTTGCAACACAGGGCAACATAGATATCCCTGTTCTACAAATAGATACTTACGGTGCAGAAAAGTGAAGTAACTTGTGCTTTGTCATCCAGCAGGCTGATGGATCAGCATGCAAACAAAAAACCCCCAAACACCACCAACAAAAGGTGTTTTGTTGCGTAATCTAATGTGGTCTTGACTATGCCATCCTGCTCTGCCTTTAAAAGAATGCAGTTTTGTATACATTTGGGTATGTGCTGAACTACAGCTTTTTGAGGTCCTCTTGGGTATCTTTTGTAACGGGAAGAGCTCCATATTTGCTGAAGAAACACTGCTCTAACTCAGGAAGGACTTAGTCATGGGAGTTTCAGTGTCATAAATAGCAACTGAAATAGATCTGATCTTCACAGATCTTCAATGAAGATGATTCTTTTAACTTCAAATGAAGAAAGATGTCGTTAAACTGAAGTATATATATGAACGAAGCTCAAGATTAACCTGAATTCTTATACATAGAAAAACAAAGGGAATTGTTTGCTTGACCCTAGAAATAGTCCAATAATGCACCAGTCTCATTTAACAAAATGAACAGCATTTCCTGAAACACGATATAGACATACATGCTGAGTACTCTGCAGTCTCTTTAGCATTATATCTAGTTGGAATGAATCTGGATCTTTTTGTAGCTGATTTAAAAGGGAAATATTATATTTTATGTTGATATACTTTTGAACCATGTTATCAAATACTATTGTTGACTGGCGATTTTAAGAATAAGATGTGTGAGATCTAAGATCAAAGCATTAGTCATTCTGGGTTTTACATACTTCCTACAGGTTCATCCAGTCAACAGCATTTTGTGTGTTGTAACTTGATGCATGTATGTACATGCTGTGTATGTATATACATAGTCTGAACTATAAAGGAAAATATAATTCTGAAAATGAAGGGAAATATGCACACTTTCTCTTAATGTATTTTTACTATTTAATGCACTACTTAATGCTAACAGAAGATTTTCATGTGCATCTATGCATTTAAACACTGCATTGAGCCACCAGACTGTCATTTAAAATGTGTGTTTTATTTTGAAGAACTTGTGAGGTCCAGCAACATGAATTTAGAGTATGTAAAGTTCTTCAGAGTTGTTTTCTTTAAACCAACATTTAAGCAATGTTCATGTTAATTTAGGCAGCTTATTTAGACTTGAGTTGCGTTTAATGACTGATACCAGAGTGATGGTAATAAAAATTAAATGGACTTGAAAAGAAAATTTTGTAGTTAGTATTATGCTAGAGTTGAGCAGGCATACTATGAGACATTGCTATACCAAAGTGTTTATTTTTTGCTATATGAAGCAGAGCAGAGTGATACTGGTCTATTACAAAAGCATTTGTAAATATTAGCTATAAGATAATGTAAACACTTTCATTTGCTCAGTACTGTCAAATGTCTAATTTTCTACTGTAAGTGGATATTTCTACAGTATTTACAGTATATTAAAATTATGCAATCATTTAAATGAAATTTTACATATGGAGTACTTTTGTGAATGGCATCTCATAAAACATGCCTTGCTCTGTGACATCTCTTAAATTAATACAGAGCTGGCAGGTAGCTTCCCTGAGGCTGTGTTTTGAATTTTCTTTTTATCCTCATTGTCTTGTTGCTACTGCTGCCTGCTTGTATGGATAAGAATACTGTGCTGGTCATTCTGTTCAAAGAAATATATGTTGTTCATAATCTCGGTAGGAGTCAAAGGCATCTCCTGTGGTCTCTTGGATCTATGCAAACATTAGCTGTTGTCATCTTCTAATACCACCGTGGTGTGGTCTCTGTAGCAGACAGGATCCACAGTAGTGTGTGTGGCAGGACTGCAACTTCGTCTTTGGGGTGGAAAGCTCCTATAGCATGGGTTTCTTACCTCAGTACAATGACTTTGAAAACTTGTCTCTCAGAGTTAGGGAATTGAACTTCACAAAATTTATGAATCTGAAATTTTGGATCCTCCTTTATTTACTCACAGATATAATTTTGAATATGGAATTGCCTGCCTTCTCTCCTTCCATGACACTAGTCCTCTGTTGAATAGGAATTTCAAAGGCTGGTGGCAAAAAAGTTAATAGTTTATGCAAGTGTTGCTTTCTAAACAGTATTTTTCTTCTCCCTGTCATATATAGTTTATTTAGAAAAAGAATGCCTCACTTCATACTGCATTTCTCAGTTAGGTCATGTAAAAGTCACATTAAATAGGAAAAAAAGATATTCTCAATCAGTTCTGTCCGCATGCATTCTGTTCCATTAGTGAAAGGAAAATGCATCAGAGTTGATTAACCTGCTTGGATGCTGATATGGTGAACTAGCTAACCTTGTAAATCAGCAAGCATTCCCTGAAGTCACCTGCATCTAGCTTTTCTTTGCTCTGTTACAAACATGCATGGCATGACATTGTATCTAGAAATACGTGTTGGAAACTTAAATAACTTGTGGTTTTGCAGTGACAATGTGCATTTGCCTTCAAAAACTTACACTTTCAGTGCATCTTCTATGTATGACTTAACAGATGCTACAGATACCTCTCACACTTGCTCAGTTCTGCCCCCCATACCATATCCACACAGGTCATGGACTTACTATATGCATCCAAGCCATGAATTCCATTGTATCTTATGTGGGATAATTGAACCTATGTAGATCGTGCTGGTTTCTTAGAGGGATTGTATCCAGCTTTTGAACAAAAGAGAAAATAATGCCTATTTTTAGTTATTGCTTTTAGTTTTGTTTGCTTTATCTTGTGTACTATGAATTAGTTTCCTTCAGAGAGTCAGTTTTTATTGCTGTGTCTGATCTGTGTATATGTAGGTTCTTGATGGATAGTTATTTAAATGTATATTTGAAAACTGAAAAAATACTAAAGAAGCTGTTGAAATATTTTTATTAACTTACATGGATGTGCAAGTTAAAGATTGCATTTCTCAGTACAAATACTCTGTGCCTAGGCATGAATGCTTTCATGCCTGCTTTGCAAGGTTTGATATGCATGAAGTAATTTGGAATGGATTAAGAGGTTTTATTTGCATTCAGCTCTTAGGAAAAATTGTGCTCTCCTTTTGCTTACCATTTACAATTAAAAGCTTAGCTTGTTATTTTTTTTTTTTTTTTTTTTTTGATAAGAATAAATGAAGAATTAGCAAGGACTCTTCATCTTTTAAAACAGATGTGATTGTTCTTGCTGTGTTTTGAGTCTTGAGTGCTAAAAAGAGTGACACGAAGCAGCAGGTAAACAGTTCAGTTTTGAGGGTCGTCAAGGTCTAAATGACACAGAATGCTTCTGTCTTAAGAGTTAGCCATGTGAGCAAGAGAGTTTTCTATTGTTTCATATTGTATCATCTGGTAATAGACAACATGGAGCAGCAACATACATACTCTTTACATCTGTGCTGGGCAGCACACTTAGGTATGTGTTTTAAAGTTTTTCGGAATGATCATGGGCTTGCAAGTCCTGCATGCTCAATCAGATGTGGTCTACATATGCCTGGCTGTAAGCATGTGAATACGACTGCTACAAAAATCAGTAAGTTCATTCAAATATTAAATGTCTTGACCACCTTAAACTGAAATATTTCTTAGAAGGAGGAACATCAGCTGAGGAGAACAGCTTCCATAATTTTCTCATGTTGTAGGGGGGAAGTTGCACACACTACTTAATCCACTTCATAATACAATCTACACTGTAAAATAAAAAAATGGTTGTACTGTGCTTACATGTCTATAGTTTATCATTTAAAACTTATAAGAAAATAATTTTATTACTAAATTAACTAGCAGGCATACTGAATAATGTAACTTAAAATTTATTTCATTTACCAGTCTAAACAGAAAGTATTAAGACTGTCAGACTGATGTATAGCATCTAATCAAAGGAAGAACACCCGATTTGGATTAATATCATTAACACTTCAATGTTTCATATGACAATAAATCCTCAATGCATCCTAAATTCTTAGATATTCCCATGTAACAATAATTCTCCAGTGGATTTATTATGATAATGTTAATATGCTTTTTCCTCAAAGATTGAAAAACAAGTTATAATTGTTATGAATGCTAGCTTTACAATTAAAAAAAAAAAAGTTCTGAAATAACACTGTGTTGATGTTATAAATTGTTTCACATTAAGATCAAAAGGGAAGAAAGCTAAAGCAGTATTGAGGGCTGAGGACTTCTTATTTTAATGAATAATTTCCAACCCCTGGGTTGTGGATACACTTTTTTTTCTTTGATTTAGCATAGATTAACTCTTCTGTTAGATTTTTGTGCTTGAAACCTTAACTTGGCGCAAAGTGTACTTGCTTTTGATGTTTCTCTATACTCTTAAGGACATACTGCATCCCCGATTTTCAGGAGTTAGCAGTTCTAATTTCATCCCCAAAGTCAGATTTTTTATGTAACATAGGGTAACTCAGGCCCAGTAAAAACAGGACTACTGTGTAAAAGATCCTTCAAAACCAGATGAATATCAAGGTTCTTTCCTGCTCAGCTCTAGTCCTTACTATGTTCTGAATGAGTCTGAAATTCTAGGAGGACTGTATGGGGATGCTCCTGATACCCCATGGTTTGCTGGTGTGTATAATACAGCTCAAGGTTTAACAGTCACAGCAACTCTCACCCCTTGCATTGGTAAAAGCCTCAGTTCAAGTCTGTATAGAAAGTGTTTTCCTGGTAAAAATATTTTGCTGTCAACCTAGAACAAAAGGAATTACTATAGTTTCTGGTTTAGAGCTATTCAAAAATTATTTTTTCATATTTAGTCTCTTTATTTTTCTATTTATGTTCTTTGAGTTCTGAGAAGAATATCATACAGTTTTCCTATGAAAAAAAAATAAAATTCCAATCCATCAAGAGGTAAAATTTTGAGTGGAGCATAGACTTCAGCTTTTGGGAATAAGCTTCATTTTCCAGCTCTGCCACTGATGACTTCTTTTTTTTTTTTTTTTTTTTTTTTTTTTTTTTTAGAGGGTCACTTGTGGCGAACGTAGATAAATGCAAGCCTTAGGTGGAATGCTGTTATCCAAATTTCCCTTTACACATGCTGGTGCAAAGTATATTTGATATCTTCTTCCACATTTCCAAGACTGGAGAGCCTGGACTTGAAATGTCATATTAAAAATGGAATTTAAATTTACACAAAATGTGGAGGTTTAAATTTCATGTACAAAGCATGTTGGTTTTTTTCCCCCATCTTATACAACAGTAATCTTCAAACTATTTTCTTGAGAGTACATATAGCTTACTCAATGGAAAACCTGGAGACATGAAAGGAAAATACTTAACAAGTGTGTGTATTTTGAGCTGAGCAGATGTGTAGTAGTATCTCTACTGAGGAAAGAACATTCTAAATTCTATTGCCCTCAAACTGTCCTGATATTTTCTTCATGTTTTGTTTTCGGTCAAGCAAATGTTTTATGAAAATACTTACTCTTTGTTGGGTTAAGTCAGCATGACCCTAAAACAGCTGAAGGGAGAAATATTAAGCTTTGGCTGCCTGTGTACAGCTAAAGGATGATCAAGGGGTGTACTCACCGTGGTGCTGATGTAGTCAGCTACTACAAATCTAGGTCCCTTAGCACAACACATTCATTTATTTTTACTTGTATATCAATGTGCAGATGGTCAAGTCATGGGGAGAAGTTACAGAGGGAATAAAAGACTTTTTTATTAGCCCATTTTTTTCTCATTAAAGATATTAACATGCTGTATCTTATTAGTGTTCAAACTTTTATAGACTGCTTCCTCTATCTTTTTTCCTCTGACCTCTTAATGAATTTTTGCTGCAGAGGAATAAAAAGTAGCAATGTCCTTCAGAGTGTCTTAGACTTCCATAATCTTAGGTGCATAGATGTTGATGAAGGAGTTGCTAAAACAGGATGCAATTTGTAAAGGTCACGTTCAATTTTGGAAGTTTTGGGTTGATTTTTCTTTTCCTGTGGACTTACCTTGTTTGTCAAAAATCAAACTGAAGGTGCAAAATAGATTTAAAGGGGAAGCTGGAAGAGAAATGTGCGTTTAAAAACAATTAAGGGTAAAATATAACACATTTATTAAAAAGAAACCCAACAAAAAACTCACAATGTTAATGGCACGTACTAGTAAAAGCCCCACACTTTTTTTAAGGAAAGATGAAATAAAAATCTGTTGAGGCATAATCAGAGAATGAGAATGTCTTAGATGGGAAATGGGGACTCAATCCTTTTATTGTTCCCCACAGCCCTCCTCTTTTGTATTTCACATTTATTTTCTAGAAGAGAAAGTCTTGATGTTTGACTGCTTGAGCAAATAGGCACAGAGCAAAATTTTGGATGCTGTGCACTCGGAGAGAGAGATTAAAGAATTTTAATGCTGTTCAGGCTGGCATTTTGCATCTGAAAGAATGTACCTGTCCTCGTGAAGGATTAGCATAGGATTAAGATTTTGAGCTATGCATTTTTAAGGCTCAGGTAGCTGTCTTCTGTCACTGAAGTTCTCATTGCAAAGTTGACTTATGATGTTCATTTTCTGCTTTTTTTGTGGAAAGTGGCAAGGGAAAAGAGGGAAAGGAACACCTTGATTTTGATGGCAAGACCAGAGGTACTGTGAAGATAGAAGTGAGGAAAGCACATGCACTTTCCTTTCTATGCTGCTGATTACAGAAGAAAGGATTTTTTGTTCATTTTTTAATTAGTTTTCAGAGAATGACTTAGTTAAAACTCAGCTTGATGTCTTGCCTTGCTAAAAATACTTGGGATAACTAACTTGCAAACAAATCTTAGGAGAACAATGGAAGACATTAGGAAATAAATTCATTAACTAGAAGCTGAAATAAAAAAAGTTGGTTCCATGACATAGGTTTAATGACAGCAGACAAATTATAACATTAAAAAAAGCTTTCGTATTATAAACTTAGATTTAATTGAGGACTTGGAATTTGGTCATTCATTGGTGAATGTATTGTTTTTTCTTATGGGGATTTTATATGGAGTATAAGACCATGTGCAATGAATTATGGTCAAAGGTGGAAGCAGGACTGTAGAGAAGGATAATCAATGATAGGAATAAAAAAAAAGCATAACTAAAGGGTATGATGTTGTAAGCTTTGATCTAAGGCATTATTTGGCTAAGTTCTATTAACACATCTATTTTGTAAGCGTAAAGTAAATACAGGTCATTCATAGTGACCATTCTTATGATAGTAAATCAAGCTATTTTTCATTCATTAATAAGAGTAGCTGTTTGTTTTCTCTCCTCTGATCTTGCTTCTCGATTCCTGTTTAGTTTTTACAGTTTACAATATTGCTGTTGAAAGGGCAACAAAGATAGTATTAATTTTAGTAGCTAATAATAATAACGTTTCATGTATACAGTCAGAATGAAAAGGTTGCAACTGTGTTTTGTGTAGCATGAGGTGATGTGGGAAACCACAGAGCATAGTTTTCTTCAGATATTTTCAAATGAAGGACTATGGTCTTCAAACTGGCAAACATTGTAGAATTCCTTAAAGATCTTGTCCTGTGTAAAATTGAGTTAAGGTGCAGTATTTAGTGAAGTTAGTGAAAATTGGAGACCTTTGCTAGCTTACAGGCTTGTGCCCATTGCAATTAGACTAATGGGATTTTAATTAATCAAAATGTTTCAGTTTGGACTTGTACTGTTGATACTAATTATTTTAACAAAAATAATGGATGCGAGATTGTAATTTTTTTTTAAGCATAAGCATATTCCCTACCTTTGTCTTTAATTAGCAAGTATCATACACAGTATGAATCATTCTGGAGTCTATTTGGAGGCAGCCAGAGAATATTTCATAGCCTTTAGAGTAAACCTTCAAGTCCTCATTGGATCAAAACAAAAAGGTCCTATCACTGATCTTTTGTCTCTTAGTTACTGTTGTTTAGAAGCTTTTAAATTATGAATGACTTGAAGACTAATGAATAATAAAATATGTATGATGATGTAGCAATAGTGTTTCATAATGAGTTAACTGTGCTCCATGACTTTAGAAAGGAAAATTTGTATATAACTCTATCCTATTCTTTAAATAAATCTTTAAATAAATAACATTAAAATACTCCAGTGTCTACAGTCATGGCCATAGTTTATGAACCATGGTCCAAATACCAAATGCTTTACAGTTGAAAAACTTTTGGTAGGCTATAGTGACTCTGCTCACCCTATCTCACATTTCTCTGAAATCCTTTTGTAATGCCACTGATGCCAAATACAGGGGAAGTTGTAGGGGTTTGCAATCCATCAGCAATGTTTCCTGCCTGCTGTGATGTGACAAAGAAGAAAAAGCTTTGTTGAAAAGGTTGTAATGGGCTAGGACTTGTCCAGATGTGGATTTCATAGCATGTCTGGTCCTGTTTTGTGTTCTTTTGTATACCTCTTCTTTGTACAGCCCTTACAGTGAAACGATACTGGTTTTATGACTAAGAAGGAATAGAAGTTCTTCCTTATATGTGGTACTTTATCTTATTTACAGGAGAGTCAGTGGCAAAATTTGTGTTCACTTCCATGGGAATAGAATGAGCTGTAAAAAGCTGATCCAGCAAAAAAACTTACATTGATACCACCCCACGGGTACCTGAGCAGACTCTCAATAATCACCATCTTGAACTGAAATCCCCCTTAAGAAAAAGGGAGGGAGGTTGGGTTATTTTAAGTATTTTCTCATGAATACGTTCCATACTAAAG
Organism: Podiceps cristatus; assembly: GCA_000699545.1. NCBI lineage: Eukaryota > Metazoa > Chordata > Aves > Podicipediformes > Podicipedidae > Podiceps > Podiceps cristatus. Next base: position 4,987 of record KL279261.1, on the reverse strand, counting down.
GTCATACTGCAGATGATAAACTTCAGACATGCAAGTAATTCAGGTTTGGTTCTGTTAGAGATGGTCATTGTTAGTTGTAAAATAATTATGTATTGCTAATAACGTAACCTCCAGCTATTTTTGACAGATCCAGAAGAAAGATGCTGTACTCCAATGTAAAATTATGGATTTGAAGGAGAAATATTGATTGAAAATGACAGTTAATGTGTAGATTGTCATAATGTCATAATCATAGTATGATCTTATGGAATTAATAATCAGTATGTCTATTAATCTTTTTGCGTTTTAGTAGTGTAGATTGCATTTAAGCTTAAGTGTGTTCTTGCTTCAAAGCCACTCAACTTCCTGAATTAATTAATATTAGAAACATTAATATATTTCACTTACTCTGGCTTATAACCATAACTTAAGTATTATCTTAATTTTGTCATTGACTTTGGTGAATGTTGAATTTGGCCTGTATTGAATTACTGAGGAATAATGTATAATCTTGTGTTGATAATGATTGTGGGCTAATTCTTTAAATGCTATATAATAACTTGAGCTATGTAATAACTTAAAAAATGATACTAGTAATGCTTTGCATGACTTTTTACTTGTGTATTACATGAATAGACCAATTATGCATTTTATGTTTGAGTAATTGATACTTGAGTGGAATACTGCTATTCTGGTGGAAACTCAACTGTAATTTTTAAAACAGCTGGGGCAGAGATGGGAAGCATTTAACAAGAACTGTTTGTGAAGTCGATGCTATCTTCTGTCTATCAATGATTTCTCCTTTGCTGTTTCATGATGTGTAGCTCCAATGGTAAAATGGTGAAAATATTCAAGCAAATAAGCGATTTATTCTCCAGTTGCAGCAGGCAAATTTGGAAGGTGACACTTATTAATACATAATCTTTTACTTTCAAAAAACTTGGAGTTGAAAATGTATCGTGCATCTTTATTCTCAAATAATGATTAAGTACTTTTGTCTTAGTTTAGACTCAACAATATACAGTAGATGCTTACATTGATGAATTAGAAAAGTGATGTAAGTTTCTGAAATGTAATTTTATTGGATGCATCATAGAATAGGGTTGTCACAGAATCGCAGGCTTCATTCATGGGCAATAATCCTTCTAGGCGATCAAAATCCTGGAGAGAATTTCACAGATGAGCGAGTTAATTAACTGACAAGAAGCATACTAAACACCACAAGAAAGAAAATGCATTTACAACAAATTGGTCAGTTGGTACATCAAACCAGTAGTTAATCTAAAACTGGCAGTGGAACACATGAATGACTGTGGCTGTGAGGAATAAATTTGCAAATAAGTCATACATTTCTTCCACATTTGCACTAATAAGAAATGTGTTCTATTGTCTTAAGGCCTGTTTAAGGACCTTCTCCAAAGATGCAAGCAAATGATCCAGTAATTCAATGTGTGAAGCGAGATCGTTGATTACTTCCTTTGGGTGCTTAATTAGAAGTTTATTTCTTATGTATTGGAAGGTTCTTATATATCTTGAAAGTATGATAAAATTCTGTAATAGTTCTTTTACATAAGGTTTTATTAACCATGTCACGTAGCTACTATTGCCATAAATAGTTGTTTGCTGCATTTTTGAATGCAAAGCAGAGTAAAGCTAATTCCAAATTTAGATTGCTGATAATTTTGATCGTAATAACTTTTAGATTTCATAGCAAAATTCCTGCAGATTACATTTGATGGTTCCCAAGAATAACCACCACTTCAGACTGTTTAAAATAATAAAAGGCGGCCTGCAAATTAGGCTGGGGGGCGGGGGGGGGCATTGATCAGCATTCATTGGGTCATAGTTAAACACAATTAAAAGTTGTTTTTATATAGTTGCATATATAAATGTATATAAACTTTGGCTTTTAGGTTATTCTTTCTCATTCTCTTGTTTAACTGATGACATACAGTACAAAGTATTATTCAGGAAAACTGACGTTGTGAGGAGGTAAGAGCCTTGTAGAACTGTACTTTTGCTTTCTTAAAGATAAATAATTCTGTATTATAGACTTTGTATGTTCACTGTTTTATTTAGTATCTGCAGTGACTAACTTTTAGTATTTCTCAAAATTGAGGGAGCAAGGTCTATGTAATTTATGACTAATTTTAAGTGTGCTACCACTAAGAGTTAAAGGGAATAGGAATGTAATTTCCTCTAATTCCTTGCTGTTTATATGGACACCACTTAGGATTGCTGCCTTATGAATTTGTGAATTAACGAGAGTCAAGCTTGCTCTCTGACTTGCGTACAGGGTCAGTAAAGGACACTGAGAATGCCACTGGCAAAGGTGTTAGTGACGCAGTAGGTGGCACTTTTCGTTACGAGTCAGCAATGAACCCATGCCTCTGCAGAGAGCTTTTGATTGTACCATATTTTAGGTGGGAAGTAAAGCTTTGCTCTGGCCTTCTGCAGTCATTAAAGGCTCTATGACATGATTTACAACAGGAGGGGTGTTTGCCCAGAGGTCACAATATCAGTTAACAGTAACTGCAGCTTATTTACCTCAGATGGCCCTGGAAGTTTTGAATATATTACAGTTCCTTAATAATTGCCAGTTTTATTTTACTGGCCGGTACAGCGTACCTGTCACAGCTGATGAAACAGCATATGCAATATTCTTTTCTTCCCCTCCTATCTTGCATTTTTGTCTTCTGGTATGGAGATTAGGAGGCTCACATAATTATATAAAGTGAAGTTGCAAGAGGTATTTCGAAACTCTCACTGAATAAATTGGGTTACAACAGAAATGGCATCCTGTCATCCATCTGAACCTGTCAAATGCCTTAACAGTTGGGTCTGAACTGGCAGAGGTTAGAGCAGGCAAAATTCTCAATAGTATTAAGACTCAGTTTGGAATCTTGATGGGTGAACTGTTAAAGTCACTATCCAGATTAGGGAGTAGGTTTAGGGTACAGGATGCCTCTTGTACATAATTTCTTCCTATTTGTTCATGATGGTTTTCCAGTTCTCCAGAATGGGACAGAAGAATGTGTCCTTATTAGCTTCAAGTATCCTGGAAATGCTAAAATCCCTCACACAAATGTTTTCCAGAACTTGTATACATGTGGCATTTCTAAATGTGTTTCTACATGTTGTTTTTACAACATATATGCAAACCAAAAGAATACTACTATCCTTTTAACAAGCAGAGAGAAATTATGGCTCAGAATCCAAATGATGTAGACACTTAAGTGTGTGGTCTCAAATCTGTGATGTACATACAAATCCTCTACTACTTTGCTGTTTAGCCATGCTAGTTACCAAACTCTGTAAGCATGCAGCATAACTGAACCAAAATATCTTTGAAGATCTTTGAAACCTACATTAGTTTCTCTGTCTCCTGTGAAATATGCTGATAGACTGGCCCCAGAAGATAGACCACAATTTGTTAATTAACGTGTTTTGGTATTTGGACTGTACAGAAAAGGTGGTGTAGCACTATAGGAAGTTGTTCAAACCTTTCCACTATCCATTTGAGTATAACTTTCAAGAATTCCTCTGCTGATCTTGTACTGGGATCTGTAGGTAGTAACCGCATTAACTGGAATCATGTTGGGATGCTAAGGGCTGTTACTCCAGCAAGGAGATGGAATCTGTGTGTGCCAGTGCATGATTATATAGAAATTAAACATTCATTATTTTTTCTCTTAGGTAAAATATTTGGACAGCGAAATGTAGTGAGTTTGTTGAAATGATAGTAGAAAAAATACATGGGATTTTGCCTTCTACCTGTCATTTGGTTCAAGAAAAAATCCTATGAATATTTTTCATAGAAGGAAAAAAATCAGACACTTGTCAAGTGCTAATCTAATTCATGTTTTCTTTTTGCAAGGATGTATAAAAGATTTTGGGTTTGGTATACATTGGTAAAACCTAGCACTCATTTCCAGTGTTTCACTCTTTTCTCCCTCCTCCCCAGTAAAGTGCATTTTCTGAAAAACAGTGCAGTAAGACACAGATATTGTCCTGGTTTTAAGAGCTGATTATTTACTTCTCTTTGTTGCCACATGTCATTGTATGGTGATTCTGTACCTGAGTGTAATAATAGTTTTGTTATTTTTTCAGTTCTTTCTGCTAAGGTTAAGGTAGCTGGTCATAGTAAAAACATGAGGTTTCTGAAGTCAAACACGAATTAAAAAAATGCAATGAATATATACCATAATGAGAAACTTCTTGTACTGCCTGGACAACTATTTTGTTTTTTTACTGAGTTTTAGTATCAAAAAAGATGTTTTTAATCTCTTAGAATATTGACTGTAAATTCTGCTTTTAATTAATTGACTGTCAGATTAATTATGTTCAGCACAGAATGCAGGAAATTTACCTAATAAGAAGTAAAAAAGTATAGTCCTTGTTCTTTATCATCTCTATATTTTTAAATAAGCCGAAAAGTTAAATTAAAAAACCCAAGCATGCTAATATGGCACTAAATTTATCTAATTAAATACTCTGCACTTTTAAGGTAGGTTCAGTGACTTTCAAGCTGGCACCAAGCAAACTAATACTGAAGCCAAAAGCTCTGGAGAGACTAGTACAAGTGCTAGGACTCATTTCATGTAAGTTGGCTCAGGAATGGAAGGAATGGGACAGCATTTACAGTCCTGTAAAAATGCTAAGTAGATAAGGACAACCTTATAAATTTGGTTCTGGATCTGAGCTAGAAAGACCTTAAGAGGCTTCACCATGCTGAGTTGGCTGGACCTCTACCAGTTCGGTCTGGAATGTGTGGGAACCTGTTTAATGCTCTGTTGTGAAGTTATGTAATGTAACATGGCTGTCAAATATTAGATTACAACTAATTTTAATAACCACAGGGGATTATTTTCTATAGTAAGTTGCCAAGAAATGTCTGCTACAGTTATTGCCATGGTAGGAATGGAAAAAGATCACTAACACTACAGGAAATGCTTTTCAGTGTGTGTCCTTTCAATGTGCCTATGAAATAGTATTCTATTTTTCTCCT
>JMFS01097209.1:0-14026 GCA_000699545.1 Podiceps cristatus | reverse complement strand
ATCCTGTGATCCTGTGAAATGCATCTTAGCTGGAGTGGAAGAAGGGTAGGCTGGGGCCAGATTTTTCTGAGTCTCTGAAGTGATGCTCGTGGTGAGGCTTTTAGTGCTTGGTTAGGTAATGAACTCAGGATGAGACTTCTGAAAGAAGAATAGTCTTTGTCATGAACTTCAGCATGCAGTAAGCTTGCTCTAGCAAAACAGAGGCGACAAACAGTTGTTAGTTCCTTCTTTGACCTCCACTGCAATAGTTCTGTATCCTGGCTTAGACAAAAGCCTAATTCCCCCATCAGCTCTGTTTTGGGAAAACAAGAAATTGAATGAAATCCCAGTGTTGAGTCTTATTATGGTTTTGCTGTTCAAGAACCCTGATGTTAGCAATGCTCTTTTCAAGCTGCTCTGTGAGTATTTTTCTTCCCCAATCACTTTCTTCTTTTTCTTGGGTCTGTTTCCAGCTGAGCTTCATTGTGTTTTCACTGGAGTTTTTGGCTGAGCCCTGCTGGTGCTTACCCAGCCCTTACAGTAGCAGAGTTTAGTTAACTCCTGCTTCTTGTGTTGTCCATTGTGCAGTACGTGGCCTTTCGGTTATTCTCTTGAAAGACCTACCTGTGCGAGTGCCTGTCTGTTCATGCAAACAGTGTGTCATTATTTCAGTCATACTGAGTGGTTGCAGCTGATGGTAGCAAAAGCAAACGGGTGGTGTGTGTTCAGGTATGTAAGGGCAGACTTTATGAAGACTAGCTGCTTCAGAAAAACTGCAGATTCATATTATATGAAACTCTTACAGTAACTGGTCTCCTCAAACAGTACATTTGTTCCTGTAATGAGGTTTAGAATTGTGCTTTAATATAAAGTTCTGCTTGTAAATAGTTTACAAAAAGTTAATCATTAAGGAGCACTACAGTTATAAACATCTTGGCCTGCAGCATAGACTCTACACAGATCTCCAAGGACTAAGTAACCATTTGTTTAGATGCACCTCACACTTGGGTAGCTCACCTTTGTGATTTGGAGCTACTCACCTCTCTGTCTCTGCCTGCTACCTCTCTTCATAAAACTGGGATTTTGTTATTGTTGCATAATGGAAAAATTGGTCCAGGTGGACAACCAAAATGGAAAAAATATAATTTTTTTATTTTTTAAAATTTAATTTTTTTACTCCTATTAGTTGTATTATTGAGCAAAACTAGACTCTCTGCTTAACTAACCTGAACCTTCTCACCCAAGTTTTGTATCTCTCTGTTAGTGCAATGTAACGTTTCCTGTGGTTAAAAACATACTTGACTCTTAGGCATGTCACGTGCATGGTATCAGCTAAACACCTTTCTGGAGACTGACTTTTTGGTGCCATTAAGAGAGGAACATACTCGTTAGATTTGCTTGCTGAGGTGTGGTGCTTCCCTCTGTGTTGTCACTGCCCCATCGATTTGGATGGGGGGGACTCATATAAGAAGTCACAAACAACTGCCTCAGGTTATGTACCTGCACCCTGCCTGGCCCAGGACTGGATGTCAAGACCAGCAAATGCTGGCGCAGCTTGTGCTGTTGGTGTAATTGTGTGTTTGGCCAATAAGCAGGGAAGTTTTGCTACTACCTCAGACAGTAGTTGTCTTCAGTCTCCATGTTTTAAAGTCTTAACTAATGATCCCTAAGATGGACTTCTCCCCAACCTCATTAACTAATTAAACAATTCAAAATAAAGAGTTATTCGGGCTGCAAAATATTGCTGAGAGGGCCTTTAGTGCAAACATTAGCATTTCCGCAGAATCCATAACCATTAGAAAACAGAAGCACGATGCCCCAGACGGTCCTGTCTTTATCATTTCAATATGCTCTGCTGTTGCACGTTAGCACGTTTTATACGGCACCTCTCCCAAGTGCGCAGGTCTCTGTGCTCCCCAGGACATCACGCGTTGCTGCTTACGTCTGTTCTTTTCTCCGTGTCAAATCCTGCAGTGAGGGGTGTGGGAACAGCAGCAGTAGTAGCATTGGCATCTTGCTACTCTGCTGCAGTTCTGCTGCAACTTGTTTGCAAGTGTGTGGTGCTTTAATTTTTGAAAGGGATTTTTTTTTTTTTTTTCTTGTTCTTCTTGCTGGCAGGAAGAGCAGGATAATACTTTTACTGAATAAGGATACTGCGTACTTCTCTCTCTGAGTATGCCTTGCAAAACAGCTTGTCAGACACTGAAAAGCTACCAGAGGGGGAAGGTGAGGAAATGATAACATGAATAGAATATTTACTATACTGAGGAAGGCAGAGAAAATGTGAACAGAAGAAACATATTTGTGGGGAGGTTGTCCAATAGAGCATCTTATGTTGCATATAATTTTCTTGAACTCTGATAAATATCCGACAACAATGAGAACATGGTTGAAGTTGCTAATGGTAGACAGTATTTTGACAGTGATGTAGGGAGTGACTGCTTCAAATCTTTCAGATGGACTAAATACAAAGCAAAGTTAATGCACAAATACCATGGGTTTTACCCTCTATAGAGCTGGCAACAGCTCTCCAGGAATTTTTTCAGCTGATGCCAGAAACCACTTAATAATAATCTTGAGTGATTTAGATGAGTTTGGAACAGGTAAAACCTAAGTTTGAATGATTGGTGTGGACAGATAAAATTGGGAGAAGGAGCCAAGTTTCAAAATGTTGAATTAGGGGATCTGTCACCATTTGCTTTGCTCAAACTGACCTCATCTTTGGAAACGTAGCCCCATCGAGCATCCTTGTGGGATACAACAAATTTAAGACAACTTTCAGGAAAAAGACAATCATTTAATGCTCTAAGCGACCACTTAAGCAAAGGAGGTTCGCCACGCTTAGCAGTAATGTCTGTAGATCTACGCCTAATCTTGTTAGGACTGCTGAAAGCCATAGGCCAGGCCTGCTCCCCATCAGGCAAGAAAGAGCTCTGGATTTGATCAGGGGAGTGAGGGAAGGAGAACTAGTCTGCCCCAGCCCTGTGCCTACACAGATCTGCGCAGATGCTCTGCCTGTACCTTGTCCTTCCCTGCACACGTGCCTGAGAACGCCTGCAGAAGTTGCAGTCCGTCCTGTGGACATTTTCCTACCAGTTTTTATTTTAACACAACTTGGTTGAGAATTTATTTATTTTTTTTTTTTAATTTAAAGCTGCAGAGATGAAATCATAAGCTTTAAACAAAAGGTCACTTTTTATTTACATGCACTTTACAAGTGCACTGTTATAGGATGTAATAGCTCTTTGGATGTTAACTTTTTATTTACGCTTAGCTTTGATGTAGCCATATGCAAAACATTGGAAATGCAGTTGGGGAAACAGAAAGGGTGAGTGAAAAATAGCCGTAAGCCTGAGCTAGGCTCTCAGTTTTATAAAATGCAGTTTTAATGAACAGTAACTGTTGTAGGTGTCTCCCACTGAAGGGTCTCTAGAGAAACTGTAAACAAAATTAGTGCACCCAAATGCACTACTATTCCTATAATTCAGTGACCATAACTATTTTTCATGAAAATGGGACTTTTTTTATGCTTTAATGTGACAAACTGCTTTTTAGGAAGGAAAGTGGATTTAGGGTACGCTTTCAGTACTTTTCACTGGTGTCTGTCACCATCTTTCTTTCATTGCAAATCGACATGAAATACTAACCAAGGATTAGACTGTTCAGTGCCACAAAGTGATCATAACTAAGAAAGGAATGATCACACAGAGTCAGACCAAAAGGTTCATGTAATCGTGTGTTCAGTGTTGGGCACTGGCAGATTAAGTGTGAAGGAATATAAGAAGCAAGCATAAATCTTGAACTGGGTGTCCCAGAAAAAGTCAATTCTGACTTCACAGAATTCACAACTCAGTTTTGAGAGCATACCTCTGTTTGTCTTTTTTTTTTTTTTTTTAATAAATATTATTGTCAAAGTGAGATACTAAGAATTATGTTGAGGGCAGCTCTGTGTATGTTCAGATCACAAAGGCTATTTTTTGTCAGGGTTGGCTCCAGAGCTGGGGTCAGATTTTTAGTGATGTAAATCTTAGTGGTTTCACTGACTGGAAAAAGCTATGTTGATCTCTTTGGGTCAATGATGTAGCCTGTAACATGTATGCTGTTAAAACTTAGATAAGTTTTCTGTTACTCCTTGGTGGATTTTATGGTGATGTTCTCATAATTACACAGATCCTTAGGGTAAGCTCCCATCTCATAAGCCTTTTTAATTGGTTTGGAACTGTATTCCCCTGTAGCCTTTCTCACCGGGCAGTAAAGTCTATACTTACTAGTGTACGATTGAGTCACTCAGAGGGGACACAAACACTCTCAAATACATTATTCTTTTGTATTGTTCTTTGAACTCTGTCTCAGTTTCTTGACCCTTACTCATAGCAAAGATGGTGCGTTTTCAGTGAAACCTCTTTGTTGCCTTGCAGTCTGTACCCCCATCCGGGCAACGTGGTGGGGAGAGTTTCAGTCTTCCAGACTGCCAGGCCATTTTGTCATGAGTTTCACGGGGTGCATGGAGCTGCCCTCTACACCACCCCCCACCCACCCCCCCTGCCACAAACTGTCAAGTAAAACTCTTTTTTTCCATCAACAGAGAGCTCAGCAAAATAGGGGGCCATCAGAATTAGTGGTGGAAGAGGATTATTGAAAACCATCCTTTTTTGCTCCTTGCAGATGGAGGACTGTACCATACTGTAATTTTTTTCATCCTTTGTCTAGGTAGTTTCAGAAAGACTCAATCATTAGGGCTCAGCCATTTCCCTTGGGAGATTATTCCACAGCCTAATATATACCCACTTTTGCTAAATGTTTCCAGATAGCCATCTCTTCCCTCCCCACCCCTGTGCTCAGTTTCATCCCATCACTTCTAGTTAGTTATACTTCCTTGAGCCAACTGATAACAAAATCTTTCACATTCACAGGAAAAAAACCTTTCTTCTTTGGGAGGAAGAATCCAAGGTTTGACTTAAGATGAAGCTTCTCCATTTCCAGTGTCCAAGGAAATCCCTTTCTTGCCCTCCCCTTTCTGGCAAGAGATGAGAAGTGTTAATGACTGAGATGCTCCACAAAAACATCCTGAACAATCTGTCTGCTGATTATTATAAGTACTATGTCCTACTATAGCATTAAGTAGTTACGGAGTAATGAGTACAGCCTGGAAGGTACTGTAATGTCTTCACCCTTATCCTTTTGCCAGGTTAAATTCTGTCTATGTCAGTTCTCAACAGGAGCCCTTCAACACCAGCTCTATTCCATTGGCCATTGATTTTTTTTTTTTTTTTGAGCGCTCTACAAAATGCACTTGAGTCTCTGAACAAGGTGAATACAAACTCAGTTGTACACCATCTTCAAAACCCAGAGAGGTTTGTCCTGTGCCAGGGAGAGTGTCTGCTGTGCTGGGGGGTGTCTGTTTTCTGACACAGGTATTTCAGTGTAAGGTAACGTCGGTGGCTAAGCACCAAAATGCACTAAGAAGGCAACTCTGATTTCAGACTTGGGTTGTTGCTGGAAGTGATTGGATGCCATCATTTTTGTTCACAGCAACCACAAATTAATAAAGCTGCTGCTGTCCTTGAAGTTGAGTGAAGTCTCCTGGGACAGAAGATGCTTTGTGTGTGTGGCTTGTGTTGTTTTAAATATAGATACTTGTTTTTTACTTTCATTGCTGGCAAACTGCTGTAAGAGACCATAGATCTATTGATCAAGACATCTTTAGGGAATGCCTGATACATCTGAGATCATGGGGGGGAAGCTTTATGGGTGGTTGTTTTTGCCTCTCCGGAACATTTTTAAACTTCTTATGTATATGAGCAGCTTTCAATACAATGCTGATGTCTGTCTCATTCAAAGTCAGGTTTAATTCTTCGTTCATTAGACTGATATCAGAGTATCTGAAAGGAACAGAAATGGGCAAGATACCTTTCAGACCGTGATTCAGAAAGGTTTAGCTCTCTTTGGTAGTGCCGTGTCTGGCCCTTTGTGTGACGTGTTGCACAGGCACACTTTCAAGCTGAAGATAAAAACAGAGTCTCTGCGTACTTCCCTCCTCCTTATAAGTGGTCTTTATCACTAGATACCGTGTAGAGAGCTGCTTTGGGAAAGCAATAGTGGGATGGAGAACAACAGGGTGGGATTTAGGTAGGTGTAACTGTTATGCAAGAAGATGGTATTGTTTTGAATTACTCAGGCATGAGCCTTATCCTGAAAGCAGATGTCTAAGGCAGACGAGCGTGCAAGCAAGGCATGCCATACTGCTCGTCCTTGGTGTCTCCTGTGCTAACTTTTCATGCCAGCTACCTTTGCCTGGATGTTCTCCAGCCCTGGGGCTCCTAAGGGCCTGCCGCTGGCTCCCTGGGGTGAGGCTGACCAGCAGGTCTCTGCACTCAGATCCCACAAGCTGGGACTGGGCTGTGCAGGTAATGCTACCATTTTCTGACCTGCTTTGAGCATCTGACTTCAGCTTGACCTTGCTATAGGGTAGTTTCTAGGATTAGGAAGTTTTGCAGACTCCAGGTGCTGGAAGCTTTGAAGGCTCTGGCTGCTGGAAAGAGAGGATTTAGGTATCTTTGAGGTGCTGTAGCAGCTGTGTAGTGGCTTTGCAAGCATTGGTGCGGGAATAAATCATGTAAATGGATTAGATTAAGTGATCGGGTTGTAGGTGCAACTTCCTGCAAGTAGGTGTTATGGTGGTAAGGAATCGCTTCCTTCTCTTTGCTCTGTATGACCTCTGCTTTTTGTAGAGTATGATTTGAACCTTCCAACTCTACTGACAACAGCATTGAGAGCTGTCTTTTACGCTCCTCTAGTTTGGCGCCACATTCTCCTTTCTGTGCTTCTCCCTTGTAATGTAAGAGTCAGTAGAAATGATCTCCTGAAGGAAGACTATGTCCTAGAAGATACACTTTCTATATTTAATCATCCTTGGAGCTTTTATTTTGCTAAAGGACTAAAGTGACAGCCTTTAGAGAATAATTATATGAAACACCATGTGTGAGCAAAGTGTGAAATGTCTCCAGTACCAACTGAAGCTATAGATATTTTTATTAAATATTAATGCCATGCGTTTACGAAGGGTTTGCCAAGCAGATGTTAAGCTGGTCTTTGTGGTAGTTTAATTGAGCAAGGAACATTTCCTGCCATTTTTATCAATGTCAGGCTTTACATGACATTTTAAACTAAAAATATAAAACGGAGAAAGAGAGAGAAATAATTAATAATCAGTTTCTATTCATGACTTATCTGTTAATATTTCCCTTCAGAGGATTTAATGTTTTTCCTGACTGTTTTTCTTGGAGGCTGCTATGAATTCAAGCTGACCTAGACTGTGCAAATTCTTCCACAGGGCCTCTATCTGGAGTCTGGCCCACTCCTGCTAATGCAATTCTTACTTTTCTATTTGTAAAAAGATGATGATGACGATAATAAAAGCAAACCTTAAATTATTCTGAAGACTGACTGTGTGGGGCTCTGAAAATACCTGTGGATACAGCCCTTCTTTCCTCCTCGGAGCATCACTCAATGCTTAAATGTCACAGCGGGATCTTTCTGTACAAAAATTATAGATTGATTAAACTTACTCACATGATGCCTCTGTGAAGTGCAATGTCTTAACAAGGTTTAGCATCATAAAGCATTTGATTATATGCAACTTGTTGAGCAAAAATAACAAAACAAAAAGGCAATTGAAATGTCTGTAGGTCAGGTGCAACATAATGAGCCCATTCATGAAATATCACTGAAGGCCCCCTCCTCACAAGTATGACATTATTTACATGGAAAAAGCGTGGTCACACTTCTGCCTTGTGTGTGTTGTTTTAAATTTGTGAAACTGGTTTTCTTCCCCAGACATAAGTGGGCTTGTCTCAGTTATGTTCCCTAGAGACAACATCCACCCCCCTGCCTCGTGGGTGGGTGATCGCTGTTGGTTAAGGTGACCAATTCTAGCTCCAACAGGAGGAAAAAAAATAGATCGTCATAAATCAAAGCATGGTAAGGCTGAGATGAAATGAAAAATCACCAGCTTGTTTTGTGGTTTTGACCTGCCTGCTTATAGTGGCACAGGCTTCCCGTCAGCTCTGGGAACTTCTATAGGCACTTGTGAAACAGGTTACACCTGTGTTAAAGCCCCAGAACTGTGCTCCTGACTCACTCCACGCTGTACTCTGCCCCTGCCAGGAAGGAGGTATGGCAAATTCTCTTGGTTCATTGGATGCATTAGAGAGGGTGCTTAAGGTAAAGAAGGTGCATGTACACTCTGGCTAAATGGATATTGAAGATTTGATCCAGCAACGGATCATCATGCTCATTCCCAATTTTCAGTTAAATCACTATAAACCAATCACATAGGGAAGAGCAAGGAAAACTCCTTGGTGAGAAAAGAGGTAGTTGAGGGGGAAAACTTCCCTGGCTTTTCCCTCCTGAAAACAAGCAGTTGATTGTAGCAAGTTCAAGGGTAAAGCACTAAACAGGTCATCTTCCTTCCTTTATCAGCTTCTACAGTAGCTGCCACTGATTCGTGTGGATGTGCGCATGATTGTCTACAAGGAGGGAAAATGGAGAGGTGGATACAATTTGGCAGACTCCTCCTGCGCCACTTTTTACTGCTGGTGCCGGAATGCAGCAAATGTTGACTGCCAATACCTTGTTTAATAAGGTCTGTACCAAACCCAGATATTGTACTTAGTATGTTACGCATGCAGCACAAAAACACGGGGTTTCACTTATTTCCTGTAGAATAAGCTCAAAACATCACTTTCATGTGGTGCATGTGCTCAGAGATAAAATAATAGTTTCTTCTCAGTGCCCTATGCAAGTGTGAGTTTATTTTACATGCTCTGCATGTTGTTAAGTTTTCAGTGAATTGTCGTATTAGATTGGTTTGAGATCAATATGTCCGGTTGACAGGATGAGGATAAGAAAGCTATTTATCAGTGTTGGAAGCAGGCCTGAGGCCTGATCAACCTATTTCTTCATTATTACTTTAAAAGAAGGAGAAGGCTTAATACTTATTTGAGGTTGTTTATTGCCCACTTACCTATTTTTCCACTGACTTGACAAGTCAGCAAAGCACTGAGCGGTGTGACTGACACACATGAAAGTAATGATGAAATGCCGCCCAACTACCCAGTGTTCTGTGAAGTAGCAATTGCCAGAGTTATTCCCCAAACTCTGCAACGAGCTTTGAGTTTCTCCATCATGCCTGGCGTCTTTCAAACTTCTCTCACACATATTTAATATCACTTGGCCATATTGATTGCAATGTCTGCAGAAAACACCGTCCAAGAGGCTGTGACACAATGAGAATGTTCTGTATTCTGTAGGAGTCTGCATGCCATGAAGAAACAGAAAACCAAGGAAGGGGCAGGCAGAGCTGCTGTGTGTTGCAAGTATCTAGTGACCTTTTTGGAGGCCAAAGATTCATCTTGTAGTTTGGATCTCAGGTTTTGGAAGTAATCAGCAGGCGTTTTCCCAGCAGGCTTTCTGCCCAAGATCCTGCTGTAAGTCGTGTGGCTAATGCTAACTCAGCATCCTTGATTCAGTGATGCTGTAGCTTAAATGGCCTTAAACCCCCCAAAGTTGCAAGAAAGTGGTTCATCACTGTCTCTTATAACTTCCCCGGTTTACGAGCACCTAGAAATGGAGGTTCTGCTGGCTCTGAAAGCTAAGCTCTTCCTTTTATCAGCAGAGTCATGTCAGTAGCAGGTAGAACTTTACTCTTCACACGGCTTGTCACTTTTCTTTTTAATCTTTCCTACCAGAGTGAAAATGGCTTTGAGTAGGCATCACTTTCTGGATTTTGATGGATTTGGGATTCTTGAGCTGGAGGGAAAAAGGAGGTCAACCATCAAAGATTTCCCTGTCTCTTCTTTTTCTGAACTATAACAAACTCCTGGAGGTTTTTCAGGAAGTAAAAGCCTTCTTCATCTCACTTGATCTTGTCAATCATTGTATAAGGAGGATTTCTCACTGTATAAACAGGAGTTCAGGCCCTGTGTCCAGCCATCAGTGTCCCGTCGGGTATGGCTTCCCAGCAGGATGAAAGCTGTTTTCAACTGCTTTTTGTGTTGGTGTTTTTTCTGATAGGGAAACATATGGTGCATTTCACTGTTCAGAGTTTATACTCCCCGTACGATGGGCACACAGCTCCCATTAACTTTAATGAGACTTAAATGCACAAGGGGGGCATATAGGCCACATCATGAAGCTCTGGGTTTTTACTGTTTTGTGTTACCAGCTGTGATAAATTAATAAGTATCTGTACTGCCTACTTCAGTCTGCCAGCTCCAATGTATTTTGCCATAGTTATTTTGACTGTTAACTATACTGTACGTCTTGCTTAGGAGGCTGTCCGGTCGGGAGGACGGGCCAAGCTGCTTGGCCAGAGGCTTGAGTCTGACTCAGAAAATGAAATGGGGTGTTGAAAGGTACTCAAAGGACACTGCGTGCAACCCAAAAGACTGCATGCACCATGGACACTGGAGGGGACAGGTCAGCATCTGATACTACTTGTGCAGGTTCATGGCTCTGGTGCTTTGTTTCTGAGCAAAGTGTATTGCTAAGAGCGTTCTTTTCAGCAAACTCCTGAAGAGTTAAAACCTAAACCAAAGTATCTGATGAGAATATTGCTCTCTGGAGCTCGTGTCTATGCTACTGGGGATTTGACAGCACGCTTCTAGCTTATAATGAATAGGTGGGCTGTAAATACAGCATATCAAAAAAAGGATTCTAAACAATGAGTGTCTGTGCCAGGGAGGTCAGGCTGACAGTGCCTGAACCTTGCTTGGGTTCAGAGGCCTGACCAGGCGTGGGGAATCCGAAGCCTAGAACTGGCAGCACAGGCTGGTGTCTGATTGCAAGAGATAGCTGAGCCAGGCCTGTAAAACAAGCCTTTGCAAACACAAACAACAAGCTACTTTAGGGTATGGAATGCATGTAAACCAATGGTAAGTATGTATTACATGTCCCATCTTTTGTCCTCATTTCACAAAGAATCTATTTGTTCCAGCCTCTGTCTGAGAGCGTTAGTGCAAGCAGTAACGCCCCATGCACGTGAGCTCTGGACATCTGCAGCTCAGTCCCGAGGCTGGATACAAGAGCCCAAAGCAGATTTGCATCTGTACTGCTGTCTGTGCTGCAACCGGTGGCGAGGCTTTTACCTGTAAGGCCTGAATTTGCTTGGAGTGTGGCAGGAGTTAATTTCAGCAGTTTAAAACCAGAAAAAATGTAGAGGATTAATACAATTGATAAAACACATATTTAAAAGAAGCACCAAGCAAAGTCTAGAATCTACCCTTTATTTTGGTAAGAAAGTTATAACAGGGAGCGTCACCCTTTAAAACAACCATGCAACTACTTCAGTGCAAGCTACTTGACTCTTTCGTTACCTTGTCTGCTGAAGGCTGTGTGTACATTTGGACAGATACGTACTTCATTATATGTAAACTTCCCTTTCAAGCTGCTAACAAGGTTTGAATTCCATTTTGGTAAAAGATGTTGGAGATATATATTTCCCCTCTTGAGCAGAGTTGTGACTTAAACCGTCTTAATTTGTTCAACTACTGAAATTTAAACAAGATGTTAAAACTGGAAATTAGAAGATTAGTCAGATGAACACATGGCTTACTAATAAGGAGGGGTTGTCCAGCTCTAGGCTAAGTTTGTGGTCTTTTGCAGTGGAAAAATTGACATGAGGAAGGGGAAAAAAGAATTGGGAAAAGGTGAAGAAAAAGATGTCATAGCCTGGGGAATGATTATTTCAACATATTTGTTATAATGGCCATGAGTGTGCTCACTCGGTTGTTTAGGGATTTTTGCACCAGGGTCTGGTAGCCCAGTCTCATTTACAAATGGCATAAGCGTGATTTTTGCACAGATAGGGTCATATCCACTTTATACCTACAGAGGTCAATGAGGTAAACTCTAGGGGTAAACCGTTTGCATATTTACTTTTGCCAGAATCCATACTGAAAAAAATAATCCTGGCCACTGCAGCAGCAAGAAAAGAAAGAAATGCCATGTTTTCTTATCCTAACATGACTGCGTGCTGTAACCTTCCTTCTTCAGTTTAAGTACTCCAGGATGATCAAAAACTTGAATCTGAATGAACCACTTAACTCTGATACGATGAGAGAATGTGACTGACCTTAATGTTTCAGAAAGAGATGTCTGTGCTTAGTGCCAAATTTCCTCATTTGAAGGTTGCTTTCTCCTGCCATTGCTGAATAATCTCAGTTTCATTCCCTGGATAAGGATCAGACCTTCCAAAACTTGGGTACCCCAGCCTTTCTCCTGCACAGCCCCATTTTTGGCAATGTTCAACTTGAAAGCTTTTGCTTTGGTTAAAAACAAACAAACAAACAAGGATGCCATTAAAACTAGGAAGGTTGAAGCAGTGACCTGCCTTCTGATGAGGCTTGTCCTTATTGGGGTGTGCTACTGCAAGGGGAGCTGTGAGCTCCTAAACCCCCCCCCCAAAGCAACCTTTGGAGACCAGTTCCATTTTAATTATGGAGTGGGGGTGGGGGAAATACGCTCTGCATAGAAAACAATTTTTGACATCATCGTCTTCCACCCCGCTGTGATGCAATTGTCAGGGGGAATTTGATTTTTTTTTTTTTTTCAAATAATATTGTACTTTAATGCAGGAAATCAGACATCTCCATGAGAGAAAACTGAACTAATAATGGCTTGGTTCAAAATTGCTCCTAAGTATAATACTGGATATTTTTTTTTTTTAATTGGGACTCTCTGAAAATGTTAAAACTGCAGCATTGTAGAATCAAATGTAGCTGGTATTACCCAGCTTCATACAATCAAAACTCAGAGTTGGGCTGCACTGAAATAGGAGTGGAGCAGGTAGTTTGTGGTGCTTTTGAATATTGGGTTGTGCTTGAAGAACATGTTTGCTTCTGGTGTTAAGGGTTTGTCCCTGTGGTACTGGCAGCTGGAAACACATCTTCTAAAATGGCAGGTGAAGTTGTCATTTAACTGCCTTATTTGGGTGATTTAAAGCTTCAGGAAAAATGCCAAGTACTGAAAACTTCCTTCTAGTAAGAATCCTATTGGTTGCCAACCCTACCGATCCAGATCTTTTTTTCCTCCTGATCCTGCCCAGGGAAGTTTCTACCTGCTGAAATATCTTGCTTTGCCCCAAATTTCCCCTTCTGTTGAGAAGAACGATCTTTTCATTTGCATGAAACCCAGTATGTTCCTTTGCAGAGTGTCTTCCAAAATCCGTAATGGCAAAATCTTGACAGCTGAGTGACCTTTGTAGTGTGTCTGACACCACATAAATGCAGAAACTTTCAGCCTTTTTAAAGTCCTGCATTTTCTTTGTAGCCACATGTCTGACTAGATCAAATATTAAAAAAAACAAACTAACCATGGCCTGCTTATTTTCTCAAATAAATGCATCCAGATAGAGCTAACGCCAAGGCATTTGTCTTCTGTCAGGAAAGGATACAGCAGTGCAGGCATGAGCATTTCGGCATAGCATAACTGCTTTTTCATGTGTTGTCAAGTTAATTTGGCTGTATCCCAATTTTAGTAGCCTCCACTGCTTGCTCCGTACAAGGGTGACCATACTGTGCGAGCAGCTAATGTCTTCTAGAGCAATATTATATTTTTTTTTCCTGAAAAAACAAATAAGCCAAACAAAAAGCCAAAAAAAACAAAACAAAACAAAGCAAAAAAAAAAAAAACCACCAAACAAAGGAGTCTCATTTGGGAAGCTGAAGTATAGTTATAGCCTTGAGATTGATTTCTGTTCCTCATCCCCAGCTGCCCTGCAAAAGTGTCTTTGTGGCAGATTCACAAGTTGTGGCATCTATCTCCAGTTAACAGCACCTTGGCTCTCAAGGCCTTATATTTTCCAGATACTGTGAAATATGTTTGCTTGTTGAAAAATTTCTGTGTGTTGTGGTTTTGAGCACTTTGTAATAGGCAAAACAACAACTTTCTATTTTTCTAGAACTACTCAGCTGCATCCTTTTGACATTATTTATTGAAGGCAGATACATTAACAGTTAACACTGGGTTTAATTCCCCCCACCCCACC
>JMFS01097193.1:0-25513 GCA_000699545.1 Podiceps cristatus | reverse complement strand
ATATATAAATTCCATGGATAGCTTCACCCTGATTAGTTGTTGAAACACATTACAGATAACTTTGCAAATCTGTCCGCTCAGCATGTTTCCCTGCTAAATTCCTTGTGGATTGAGGGGGTTTTTTGTCTTTTTACACAGAAATATTAACACCGCATGGTTGCTTATTATAAGACTGGGGATCAAAGTCCTTTAAACTCGAGCCAGATGAAGTCTGGATTATATTTAAGATGCTGAGCTGCGCAGTCTGGATGCTTTTGTGGGTGTTTGCCGCTGTACGAGCACCTTGTGTAGTGTTCAGGTTGTTCCCTTGAAATAGGGAGTGACTGTTTTCAGAGAGGGTGTGAGATATTCAAAGACGAACGACGTGCACAAAGTCACAAAAAAAGCTCTCCCAGGGAGGGGTTTGGCCCGGTCTGAAATCCTGCTGGTCTGGGCTGCCTTGGTCTGGGTGGCTTGTGTGAGGGGGTGCTGGATTAACTGAGGGGGTTGGTGCGGGCAAAATTCAGGTTTTTTTGGGCTGAGTGGGGACCCGATATGGCCCAGAGCTGGAAACTAGTGGCCCTGCACAGTTCTGGAAAAAGGGTGACGTTATGTAGGTTGTGATTTAAATCCCTTATTGACATGACTTCCCGTACTTTTCTTGTTTGGTTTCGTAGTCATGAAGCTATTTTTGAAGAGGTGCTTTGTACTGGCAGTTCCTCACGCCGGTACCTGGGGACGGGTATGAGCAGCTCTTGGTTTTCCAGGTACCTGAGGCTCCTTTGAGCCTAATGACCCACGGCACAGCAGGATGCAGTGTTTTCCAGGAACAGTACTTTACCCGGGAATTGGATGGGTTGGCCTTCTGGACGTGGTGACACAAGTGTTTTGCAGGAGGGAGGATTAGGAAGAGAATTATAACCTGATGGAATGCTTTGCTGACAAAACACCCGAAACGGGAAGAATAGGAATATAAAGTCAATTATACCAATTCATAAGATCACTTGACACACCAAACTATGATACTAAACTTGAAGATAGTCCATGATTGTGGTATTTAATTTTGTTTTGCAGTGTTATCTAATCTACAACAGTCTTTCTTGGCTCCCTCCTTCCCTTCCTAATGTTTGCTATATAATCCCAAATTAAGCTGCTTTTTTTTTTTTTTTTTTTTTTTTTTCCCTGATGACGGAGTACTTGCGACCTAACTAGACCTAAAAATCATGCTTGTGAAGTCCTATTAAACTGTTGTCTGTAACAAGTCAGGTTCAACGTTCATAAGGTGTTCTGAAGTTTTTTTCTGATGTTATAGCAAATTTAGTTTTAATCTGTATCCAGGTGCACGTGGTTGACACGCTGGCAAAAAACTAGGCATGTAGAAGCCGATCACTGCTGTTTCTGAAGAGATTTTAGAAGTTTTAGCTAATCCTCTTCATATTCTTACTTAAATTCCCAGTCAAACAGTACAAAGCCATTTTTAAATGTTTCTTGTGGTTTCATTTAAAAGTGCAATTATGAGTCACATGTAGATGGTGAGGCAGAGTCTGTTAATTCATGAATACGTGCTTCTCTGGGCTGGGCGATCGCTGCTACGGGCAGTAGTTAAGAACTGGATGTGGACAAACAAAACCGTAGCTTAAGGTCTGTGCTGATGTCGGAGGGGGAAAACACGTCTTCAAGTTGAAGTGCATTGTGAGCTCTGTGGGTAGAGCATGGAAGCCTCTTGATCATTAGGTTTCAGAGGTTTTAAGTAGTGGCTGCAGTTTCGCCTGCCAAATGGCGGTACCAGCGTGGTTGTTCTCAGGTGGCTGATCAGACTGCGTGTCTGTCATTGCAGCTGACAACTGTTTCTGTTCTCCGGATCATTAGTTAGCAACCTGCAGTGTTTGCACTAGGAAACAACTGCTATAGCTGAAATTGCTTAATTGCAAGAAAGATGCACGTTAAAACTGGGAAGACTCATATGATCTATTCTGCAAAGAGAGCAATCGTGTCTCTTTCCTAATTCGGAAGTTGTCTAATGGCTTTCGTATTCTCTGAGTCTCTTAGATCATATTGCCCCACCCTTTCCTTTAGAGGAAATCAATTCATGTTTAATTACTTTTCTGTTAATTACATGCCTGAATGTTTAGGGTTACACGTGAATCACGACCATTTCAACGCTTACGTGGCTCCTAAGAATTTTGTGGCATTTGTGTGAGTGGTTGATCTTTGGAATCCATACATGCTATTTTAAGGGTTTTTCTATAGGCAAAATTCATAGTTGTTAGAGACCTTAACCCAGTCCCATCCACTTCTCGGTTTTGACGTGCTTTCTAGTCTACCTTGCAGATTTATTTTCAGTAACTGAAGTTGTATGCAGTTTTAAGTGGGACTCTCTCTTGACCTGCTGTGATGTATAGGGTGCTATTCAGGCACAAGTAAAATGTAAAGCAGCAACTGGTACTGTAAGAACTGTGTGTTTGGAGACTTCCCCAGCTTTTCTTCTTTTCCTGCTCTGGGGATGGCCATTAATGACCAGGCAGTTTCAGTGCGTGACGCTGCATAAGACATTGTGAACACTCTTTGGAGCACTTTTGATATTTTCTAATGAGAAGAGTTAATGCAGGTGGTTCATTAAGTGCCTTGAAGACTTATACTTGAAGAGCCGAATCACATTCACGTCAGGCCAGTGAAAAGAGGCGTGTAGGTTGTTGCCAATAGTTGTGTCAAGATTTTTTTGAGAAGACTGTTGATTTTGGGGAGTAAGGTAAAGAGATGGGGGAGGGGGGGTGAGAGGGAAACCCACCAGAAACCAAAATAAACACAAACCGAAAGCAGGAGGAGGGACTCAGATGCCAGGAGACTTCTGACTTTTCTGTTCATGGTCAAAGGCTGAAATAGGCCTCCCGGAAGCCAAAGGCAGTCATACCCTTGTGTCAGCCTGCCTGTTTCAAGTCTGTTATGTAAAGTCTTTTCCTGGTTTTAGATATGTTTAATGAACTTCGGTACCAATATTGAAACTCATTTACAGAACAGCCTTACAAAGCCGCTGCTTTCATTCCCAGAGTTAGCATGCAGGGTTATTTAGAAACAGTTTTTCATAGCCTGGAATAATTATAAATTGACTTGCAATTACCTCTTACTAAAGACATCTATAGATTGATTAAATGAGACCCCTTTCTACTCAGCTTTGACATGTGAGCTTTTTCAACCAGCTCTTCCATCAGTGACCTAAACAATCCAGGGCTAATAAATAGTCTATGAAAAAGTCAGTATCTTCTTGTTGTGGCAGTGATGCAATCTGCATTGACAATAAAACTACCTGCCTACTCGGTCCCTGGGAAATAAGGGAGGTACATGTTCGAAAGGAACAAGAAAAACAGGCTGGTGGTGTCTGAGCTTATGACAAATCTATACGCCTTCTAAACCTTATTTCACACGCAATGCTTTTGCTGAAGCCAAAGCTGTGTCTGCAAAGCTGTGTCTGCAGTCTTTGGAAACCCTAATGTGTTATGAAAATTATCTTAGATTTATTGATGAAAAGAACATGTTACTAAGTGTGGTCGCTTTCATGTGTGCGTTAAATCAGCCCTTGGTGACAGACCCTGTTTTGATGAAAGGAGCTCCTTTTTCTTACCACTTAAAAGCTCAGAATGCACTTGCTCTTTGCTCTGACTATGATACCTGCTTTATAAGTTTAGCATGATTTTTGTCAGCTAGTTTGTAATCTGGTCTGTGTGAAAATTAGAATATAGTCTTTTGCTGTTGTTGAGAGCTTTGAGTCTGATGCGAAAGGTACAATGCTGTGGAGCAGAAATTGCTGCTACTTCAGTTCCCATTACGGGATACTGACAAAAGTGGCCTAAGGATATATGGGCTTATAATTGGAGGAGAGAGCACCTTTTGGAAACTTACAGCTAGTTTTCTGCTTTATGTAACCGGCCTGCATATCCAGATACCATGTGTGATCATCAGGGGTTGCTAACTTTTGCATTCTCTTCTTATCTCATAGTTTTAATTGTGAAATAGCATTGATTATGAAGGTTTTATCTTTAGTCCCATGGGAATGCAATGGAAGATCATCAGAGAAGAAGTAAAATGGTATGTGGTTGCCTAATTCCATGTCAGTGCAACCTGATTAGTTCTGAGCTGCTGTTGGTGGACTTCACTGTCTTCTCATATGAAGAGCAGTCAAGATGCCAGAGGTTGGACGTCCAGCCTGATGTACTTGGGACAGTACAGCCAGATGTACAGGAGCGTGAGCAGCTAAGGTGGGCCGTAAGCAAGGTGTTGCTGCCGGAGCTTTGGTGACTGTCGTAGGTTGTGTTCTGGTGTCTGTAGCCATTTCCCAGCAGTGTGTTGGGAATTAAGATTGTAGAATGCAGTCTGTAAGTCTGTAAATGTTGTCTGAAGACTACATGTTTTGATGAAATCCCTTTGTAGATTTAGATGTATCCTTATTGCTTCCCATCAGAAACTTGGGTTCCTGAAACTGAAAAATCTTTGGAAACTAGAATACAGGTTTTATTAAGTACCCACATTCAATGAATACTGTTGCACTTCAAGTCAATGAAAAACATTCCTGAAAAAAAACCCTTTTGTTTTCCTCCACTCTCTTCCCCTCCACCCCCTCAGCTGACCTTAATGCTTTGGTTCTTTTTCTTTAATTATACTTGTACCAAAATGCACGTTTCCTATACCTTAACTCTTTATCTGTTTTCTCTAGTAAATCTTCAAAGCCAGATTGAAGTATGTGACTCGGGGAAAGTGATGTGGCTGTTGGCAAGCAGTGTTTTGCAGAAAAGTTGGTTTTTCTGGTTTTGGCTCAGATGTCTGCTTCCATGGCTGTGGTAACCGAAACCCTGTACTGTTTGCACATACGTTTTCAGTTTCAGCTTTGACAGAGACACAGAGGAACCCATGGTTTATCCTTACTGAAAAAAAAAAAAAAAATAGAATTTCAATTTTTCTGAAGAGCGAGCTATGGTTTATTGGATGTTCTTCTTGGAAGACAAACTTGACAGGAAAAATCTAGGGATGTGAGCAAGGGATGAGAAACCTATGACTTGATACTGCACTTTTTAAACAAAGTATTTGCTCTAAGTAAACAGGTGCTCAAAATGCTACTGAATTAAAAGAAAGATTTTAGATGATTCTAGGTACAACAGCAGCAATGTGTTGATAGGAAGATGTATTCAAGAGCTTCAGAATGAATTGCATTCAAGCAAGTAAAAAGCTAATTTTGAATTAAACCACAGTGGTTTTTTCACATGCTAGACATTGTAACAAAACTAAATATTCTAAGCTGCTTATGAAGAAGCTACAGAAGGAGATCTGATCTGTCATTAGAGACCTTTCATGTCCAGCCCTTCAAATATATCTAACATAGTATGTGTCGTATGGCTCATCTACCATCAGTGCACAAGTATTATCTGCTCTTAATATCATTACAGTTTGGAAAAATATAGCTCGACCTCTAGAACAGCGTGGAAAGGCGTAGCCACGGGCAGCGGATGCTCTAGCTCGGAGTTAGTGTGCTGTCAGGCTGGGGGTGCCGGCCTGGGGGCGCGTGTGGCAGCAAGACAAGGAGCTCTTTGGCGGCCGTGCAGTCTAGTCCTCTGTGAGCTGTAGTACAGATACGCTGATTGCCAGCAGTGGGACAGCTTTCCATGTTGTAATTGTCCAGAATAAATCCACTTTTGCAGCCGTGATGTAACAGCCCATGGTGGCAGTGATCCTCTAAGGAGCCACGTGCGCAGTGTGGGAGGTGGAATTTAAAGATTGTGCTCATAGAAGGGGGTTGGGGGCTTTCCATTTTTCCATTTCAGAGCAAAATGGGAGGGAAGAAGCTTTTACTTGCAAATAAGTAACAAGAGGAAAGGGGTTTTATAAATTAATGCCTAAGTCTAAGAGCCTGTTCTCTTTCTAAACTTTTTGAAGGGGCGATGCTAATTAACATAGATACTAACCTTTGAGGTCTAGTACTGGTACAGAAATGCTTAAAAGAAGATTCTGTATCATGGTATTTGTGAGGAAATGTCTAAGAAAGTGGCATTTCTGCTTTCCCTGACTATATCCACAGCGGAACTATTTGAAGCACTTACTGAGCAAAGCAGTGTATGAGTACAATTATACTTTATAGATGTTTCCTCCTGGGAGGGATATGCGGTGCTTCTTGCAGTTGTTGAGAAGTGTTTTAATTGGGACACAGGAGATGTAAAAAAAGATGTTTGGTGCAGTGCACCTCTCCAAATTGTACTAGTTAATTTTATTTATGGTCTCCTGGTACTTCATTGCCCTTCTTGCCTTTTTTTTTTTCCCCCCCTTTATTTTTAATGTGGAAGTTAGCAAACTTCCTTACTATTGTTTTCCCAGCTTCTCAGTGGTCAGGCAGTCTGGATGCTGTTCAGAGTTGCCTACCTCTCTAACTCTAGGAAAACGGCACATTTGTTCTTTCTTTTGGGTTATGTTACTCAGAGGTGAGCTTTGAACAGGTCATGAATTTGGGGCAGGAATGAAAATAAGGGGTCTGACCATGCAAAATAAGAGGTGTGAGTACATTGAAGAGTTGATATTTGAATAAAGAATGATTCAGCTTTAGTTGGAGGGGGGGGAAGAGAAGGGATTAGAAAAAGGGGAAAAAAAAAAAAAACAAACAAAACCACAACATTTTAGATACTCAGAAGTTCCAAGCAAACATTTCTAGTAATGAAAGATCATAAAGTATGCTGTGATTTGGTTGCAGAAATTTGACTTGAGATGTTCTTTTCATATTCAGTTTATTAAAACTTGTTCAGTTGTTCTCTTTTGTAATGGCCATATGTCTTTGAAGGAAGCAGAAAGCCTCTGCTTTAAGTGCAGCATGATTTCTTCCTATTGATTCAGGGTGACCTCTTTTGTCCCTGGATCTGAAACTGATGTAACTGCAATTGAAATTACTTGAAGGGGAGGAAACAACAGCTTGCTTTCTAGTGGCTTGGCTTTGCAGCTGTTTACAAGCCTCTCCAGGAAGAATGAAAAAAAGAAAGAAAAAAAAAATCTTGCTACTAAGAGACCTCCTCTGCTTACTCCAGGGAAAGCTGCTGAACTTTGTTACTAACCAGAACCTTATTTTTACACAATGTACACAAAGGGCTCGAAGGATGCCAGAGGTGATTGTGGCACTAGTACGTGGTTGAAGCCCTGTGGATGCAGAAAGGCAATTTTTGTGCATCTGTTTAGAGCTGGTGAAAGTGCACAATTGGCATAGAAACAGAGTGTGCTGTCAGGCTTTCAGAAAGCAAGACGTTGGTGTGGGATAGGAGCAAGGTCATGTATTTCATTCTTCTTTAGCTTTCAAAAAATCTGAGTGTCTGAAGCGTGGTGCTTTTGAATAAGAACGACTCCTGAATTCATGAAATTGGCCTACAGACTGCTGTCGCAAAAGTGTTGTAACTTACTCCGTTGTAGGGGGTGACAGGATCAGGGATGTTGCTTCCTTGGGTGATAAGAGATTGGTGTAAAATTTCTCTGAGGTTTGTGTTGTGAAAATGTATGTGTTGTGGCTTTATAGGTCGCTGTAGTTTACAATGAAAACATTCAGACTGATCAGCTTTACCATTAATGGCAATATTAAAAATTTCATCCATCCTGTTTTTGTTTTGGTGGTTTTTTTTGATTTTTTTTGTTTTTTTTTTCTAGTACAGGCACCTGCAATAGAATTCTCTGATCAAAATGCTGCTGCAGCTTCTGGTTTTAGGAAGTGGTCTTTAAACTGAATCAGGAGCAACTGAAAAGTTTCAAGCTTTTGCTTCCCCATTTTTTTCAGAATTCGCAATAAAGGGCTTGTGTGATGCTCTCAGAATGGGCTGCGTTTCCAAATACTGCCAACATGCAATTTCAGTCCCAGGCTGTGCAGTTGACAAACATTTTGTGCTTAGTTTCTGGTCTGCTAGATAAATTGTCAGTCAGCAGATCTGTCTACTGTTATAGTCAACATCAAGACCTTACTTGAAGAATGAGAAAATTACGATAGTACAGAAACCAGATGATTTTGGGAAGGCAGTGTTCTTATTTTCCTCTGTTAATTTGTCCATATGGGAATGAAGTAAAGCTCTCAGATATTTAAAATCTAGGGGCTTTTTTTTTTTTTTATTTTTTTTTATTTTGGGGGGGTGTTGTTGTTTTGCTTTTCAGAAGCATATTACTGTCTGTCTAACTGTCAGACATGTCTGTGGGGAAGAGAGTATGCAGCTGGTCTTCATCTATATAAATGAGAAATTGCTTTTTTATAAATTTTGCCATTAAGAAACTGATTCCTTTAATATACAGGTCTCTCCAATGAAACTATTTTTAGAAACATATTACTTTTTTCAAAGATAGAAAAGATATTAGTGGAAGGAGCCTTGATACTTACATAGATAAGATGGAATATTTAATTTGTTCCCCTTTCGGAGAAAATCATATGTGTTTCCCGTCACTTTACTTAAAATAACTTGTTTAGATTAATGGGAAATGTTAAACATTATCAGTCTGTTAAAATGGTTGCTCTTATATAGTTCAGCTTGGAACAAATTAGCTGTTACTTCCTGTAATAGAAAACTATCTTTGGTAATGACAGTTGTGCATATCACATCTATTTCCCTGACTGACCCAGAGGAGAGTTTGGGGCTCTTTCTAAGACTCTTGAGTGCAAGGGCTTCCAGGGGTGAGTAACTTTTTCTGTGCAGAAACATGAACAGAGATCCAGATTCCTCCAAACATATCAACTTAGGGGTCATTATGAATCTTGGGGAGAAAAACAAGATTACTCTGACAGTTACTGACATTCTTTAATTTAAGAAAATTGCTTTTCATCTTGCTTTCCATACATTGCCTCTCAGTGTGTGTTCTGTTTTCCTCGTGTGATCGAAAGAAATGCGCTGGAGGGGAGGGCAGGACCTTCCAGCTTCGGGGCAGTGTTGGCTTAAAAACCTTCTGGTTTTCCTCTTAGAGGAAGGAAGTCCCAGGGGCACCTTTGGTTATGAATGTGAGAGCAAGAAACCGACTTGCTAAGGTGCTTGCTCAGCTTATGCGAAGCAGTCTCTGCTGAGGATTGCAGGAGGAAAAATAAGCTGCATTTGGTGACCAAGACCTGCTTTCCAGTGCCACGTCATGATATTTCTAGTGTCTGTGTATGTTAATAGTGCAATCCAAATGTCAATGTTTTAATAAGTGGACCTTAAACTTGCTAGTGCGGGTGATCCTGTGCTGCTTTTCTCCTAAAATGAATCCAGCATTTAGAATTAGAATGAAGTAGTTGAAATGCCCTTGGGAGCAAGCTGGCATGTGGGAGGGTTTCTGTCAAGCAAAAAAAGAAAGGGGAGGGCTGGATCACTGGAAGACAGGCTCTGCACTGTGGTGGTGTAGACATGAAAATAAATCTTTCTGTTGCAATTACTGTATATAAATTCTATAGAGCTGTGCCCAACTTAACTCTGAAGTAACTTGAGGACTGAAGGAAATGGAGGTGCACCTCATCCATGTTAACGTACACTGCTGGGTTAGCTGTGAGACTTCCCTGTGCTGTGAAGACGTGTTCTTTGAGACCAAAGTTACCTTCTCTAAAGTCTCACCAGTATGATTCTTTGCAGAGACAGTCTCAGCCTGAATACCAACCTCCCTACGTTTAGCCTCTTACTCAGTTTGCTTCTCTTTGGTGGCGACTGTAACTTTCTGTATTTCTTTTTTCCTCCGTGGCTTTGTGCCTCTGCGACTGGTAGAACAATGTGCTGGTGAGATCAGAGAACTGTGCCTTTTTCCACATGCCTCCGTAGTCCGTAGCCATATGACTGGTGCCGCTGGCCTGCTTTCCAGGCCAGCTGTCTCGTACTGTGTGCAGGCCAAAGCTATGCAAACATATGCTAATGCTGCACTTGGCTTTCGGGGCTGTATGGTTATATAACTGCCCTTCCTCCTCTGGCCTTTATGTTGTTGCTATGGTACTATTAAATAATTAAAACAGGTGACTTCTTTCTAAAAGGCAAATCTTTGGAAGAAATTATTTCTAGCAGGCTGTTACCATGTTTCTGTCTTTAACCCTTTTCTCTTTAAACAGGAAGAAAATGAACCTGAAATCTGAACGCAGAGGAATTCACGTTGATCAGTCGGAGCTACTGTGCAAGAAGGGATGTGGTTACTATGGCAATCCTGCTTGGCAGGGATTTTGCTCCAAGTGCTGGAGAGAGGAATACCATAAGGCCAGGCAGAAACAGATTCAAGAGGATTGGGAGCTGGCAGAGCGGTAAAGAACCCTCTTTATTCCTTCATCTTTTACAGTAGGGTGACTTCACTAAATACTATTCCTGTCTCCTATTTTCTAGTCCTATTTTTTCTGGCTCAGTTGCATCATAAGTTCTCAAATTTGACCTTTCCTGCAGGAATGAAAATCTTCCTTTTGATGCGAATATGAATATTGATGACATTCTAATTAAAGAGGTTTCAAAAGAAAGTCTGTGAAGTAACCAGTGTAAACACCCCCCAACCTCTCAACAAATACTTTGACCTAATTTGCATACTGAAATCTGTAATTCTAACTAGCAGTTAGAAGGGTAAAAGTGACAATTTTGATTAAAATATCTCTGCCTCTGGAGACTGCAGTTATTGTCTTGAATATGGCCAGCACAATGGTTTTACATTTCACCTACTGATTAAAAAAATTTGGTCTGTAGTCATTCTTTTAAACTGCAGGGTTAAGCCCAAAAGCATCAAAGCTTTAGCTTTAATAATTTAGGTAATTTTTCTAAGCACGCATTTTCTGCCAAACAGTCTATTTTTCCTAGTGTGGTAAATGCTTGACACTGACAATTGATGCTGGAGGAAAATTATGCTTGAATGATAAAATAAGAGCAGCTACAACTGCTTTTCATTGGATTTGGGTAGAAAGCAAGAGCCTGAGGAACTGCAAAGCATCCTCTTCTGTACTACAGCTGTCCTTTGTGTCACTTCCAGGTGTGAGTTACATGACATCCACTCAGAATTAACTATTTCAGGGTTATGTGTATTCTTGAGAGCATTCTCTAAGCTTAACTTAACGTGTTAGTAGTGTATGCCAGAACTCTAGGAAAAGTGCAAATGACTGAGACACATGTCTGCACTTGAGTCTGGAACCCTTCGGTGAACTTGAGTTACCTCGTGATACATTAACCAAGGTCATTGGGGGGAAAAAAAAAGGGGGCGGGGGGGGCATTAAGTGTAGTGTTCCCATCAGCCTACCTGAAGGTGACATCTGTGGAAGCTCTCTGAACTTGAGCTGGGTCCAAACTCATGGTTATGGTTTGGAAGCCCCAAGTTTTCTGGTATTGAACTGCCCTAGATCCTATTGCCTTAGACCTTGAAGTTGTTTGTTCATGTTTAAAGTTCTCTTTACTGTCTGGCACTGGGGCACGTTAACTGCAAAGACAGGTAGGAAGAAGTACTTGAAGCCTTTTCTAGCCTAACCAGAAGGTGCCAGGTAAGCTGCTGAGTACAATACAGAGGACATGTCACTTTTTTCCTCTGCCATAAATTTCGCTTAAACAGTTAATAAGAACTTCAGTATTATTAGAGCAGATACTCATGCTGTCAGTCTTATAACATCTATGTACAATAAAATGGAGCATTTAAGGAATTCTTTAATGAGTAACTTTTCAGTAGGGAGATGCTAAAGGAACAGATAAACTGTGATTGTTTGCTGTAATGAACAGACAGGCTTGTCAGCACAGATAAGACACAATGCCTGCCTCAAGAGATTACAAATGCAAGACCATTTCTGGTCCATTCTGAGCTGGATGGATGTTTAAAGAAAAATGCTCAACCGTTTAGCATCTTGAAGGGGGGCAATATAATTTAATGTATTTTAATCCTCCCGCATAGGAAGAAAAGTAGCCCCTGAAGGATGAGTATGTTTGCCCTCCCCTACTTTGTAGGTGTAGATTAAAAGGTTTGGTCTTTGCAAAGCACCCATCAGTGTTGCAGTGAAGTGGCTTGCCTTGTTCTTTCAAGCAAGCACATGTATTACCAAGACTTTGAAAACAAATTACGGCAACAGTAATGTCTCTGAGATTGCGATGGTATTTCACTTGCTCAGCTGCGAGCCGTGGGCTTTATCTTCAGTAAGATGGTGAAGGAGTGCCTGTGGTAATAGGCGATGAAACTCGGAACGCAATGCAGGGAGGAGGGTGACTGAATTGATTATTGGAAGTGCTCCCACAGTCTTTCCCCTCACTCTACCTTTGTAGAATTCAGAGCTGTGACATGTGGGGAAGGTGACCATAATTATACTTCAGTCTCCTCCCTTTTGACCTTACTGTTTAATCCTCCCCGGCCAGCTTAAGCTTTTCTTCACTTTCACCATTAGAGTAGTCTTAGTATAGTGATGGGAGATGTGATAGGAAGCAAGAAATGAAGATGGGCATAGAGGAGAATTAGCATGTCAAGACGAGTAATTAATGTATTGAACAGGAAATCAGTTTGTGCTGTTTTTAAGCACTTAAATTAGATCTACATTTTTTCTAATTCCAGGCTTCAGCGTGAGGAGGAAGAAGCATATGCCAGTAGTCAGAGCACCCAAGGGGCACAGTCACTGACCTTTTCAAAATTTGAAGAAAAGAAAACCAATGAGAAAACACGAAAGGTCACTACTGTGAAGAAGTTCTTCACTGCTTCTTCCAGAACAGGAGCTAAGAAGGGTAACTTTCTCCTTTGCTTTTAATGGCTCTGTACATCATGTTACGTATTTTCGGTAGATGTATTGTACTAAAAGGCAGAGTAATGCTGTGTGACTTCACTTTAAAAAGTTGGAATAATGGCACTTCTGGAGAGCGATTGCTATATGTGAAGTCCTACCGAAAACACAGAAAAACATGAGCTTTTGGGTGATCCCAAACAATCTTTTAAATAGAACTGTGCACTTCTAAACCTGCAGCCGTGTTTGTGTTAGTTATATACTAAAGCGTTTATACTAAAGTGTAGTATAAATGTGTTCCTGGCAGTGGTCTCCCACTGCACTGCTGAGTGGAAGCATCTTGTTTGTATGATGCACGGTCTTGCTAGATTCATCAGTCAACCATAGCATGATACTGTGGTTTAGGACCTGAAGGGGATCTCTTCCTGAAGAAAGCAGCGGCAAAGGCGCTGGCTGCCAGTCACTTCAAACAAACTTGATAGGTCTAAGTGTGATAGAAATGCTGGTATAAAATACCAGGTGATGCTGCCATAATGAAGCATTTCAACAGCTTTAACAGAAAAAATGGGATGTGTACGCAGGGTGCCTTTAAATGAAAATAAATGTGAAAAGAAACTTGTAGTGTTTATGTGTATGTGGGCCGTGAATATCAAGTCTGTGGTTGGCTGAATGTTTATTCTACAGCATGCGTTACAAGTCAGAATGATTAATGCCACTGATGCCTTTGCATAGCGATAGCTTACATGGGCAAAAACTGGAAAATGCTAGACTGTGGAGGAGGCATTCTGAAAGAAAAAGCATTAATGTATCTTAGCCTTATAGATGATGCATTTCCTTCATAAGAAATTCTAAGTATGTCAGGATTTCATCTTAGAATACGTCTCAGTGCATGGGCAGCAGCTGGCTAAATGGGGCATTCAGCTATGTATTAAAAACTTTTTTTTACATTCATTCTTCTCACTTTCCATGTTTTGTTTTTTTTTTTTTTTTTTTTTTTAATCCCCTTCACCATCTCTCCTGACATGCTCCCGCTCTTGGTGTCTTGCTTGCTTTTGCATTTATTTCAGTGGCTCAAGAGAAAATCATTAAGCAAGGACAGCTTGGGAGGGAGCGAAATGCTGATAACATTCTCAGGGATTTGAAGGAGATTTTTACTCCCTCCTGGGAACTGGCTTCCCCTACTGAAGGTAATGCAGTACAGCTTAAGCAAGCTGTCTGCTTGACTTTAGTAAGCTTACTTCTTAGTTGGGCTTTGTAAAGTACAAACTAGGGTTGTGCCAGTTATAACTCTTGCTGTTGAATATGAAGACGGCCAAAAAAACTGAGTCTAGCAACTTGAAGTGAACTTGAATCTCTAAACGAATTCTTTGCTTTATGGTAGGGAGAATATAGGAATAAACCTGAAACTTCTTTGAGTTCTGCCTTGGTGTGACATCTGAAGGATTATGCAGTTCCAAAAAACCAAAGAATTTTGGAAGAAGTAGCTAGATCTTGTGCTGCTTCAAAACTAAAATCCAGGTTGCCATTCTAAATCTGTTTATAAGTTGAAACTACTTCAGTTTAATAGTTCACACTTCAAAAACTTTTGCATTCTCAAAATATCTCCAGATGTTTGTTATATTAATCAAGAAGACAATTTCATATCAAGAGAAGATGCACTGGTTTTATTTAAACCAAAAGGACACCAAAAACCTTGATGCAAACAGCTTTAGGATCTTTTCCTATGTTATTTGTTTGCAATTCTGATGTGTTCTGCTGACTAAAGAAATCTGAAGATGTACCATCCTTTGTTTTGCAAATCGTATGAAGGTGATGAATGGGTGTACGTAGTAGAGCTAATGACAACACTATTTTTGTATTTTTTACTTGGACTCGGATCCATGACCATGGCACAACCATAGTGAATCACTGGAGTGCTAATGTTCTGCTGTGACAACTAGCATTTTTGTAGAATGCCTTGAGAAAGATCTTAATAGTGTTTATTCTTTGTAAAGGTGATCTTTTTTAACTCTTCCATACTCTTAATTTTGGCGTATCTCCTCTACTACATTCTCCTTAACCTGTTCAAATGGAGTTTCTTTTCTGTAATCAGCTTCTTTTTAGTTAGACTTAATTCTTTTAGCATACATGACATAGCTGAAAATATTTTGTTGCTGAAAGTATGTTTGTTCCTGCAGTCCTTGGTAATCAGTGAGTGTTGTACAGGTTCATTTTTTTTAATTGGGGTTTCAACACAGAGATTAATGTAGCTGCAACACTTCTGAGTGACTACATGTAGTTCTTGGTGTGACTCATTAAAAAGACAGTTCATCCTAACGTTCAATTTTTTTTAATGCCTACATTAACAATAATCTGCCTCAGTTGAGGTAACTAAAAAATAATCTATTTTATATATGTGACTGGAAAAATCATGATCATATTCCTTAAGGTCAAATAGCAGAATGAGGTTCATTATTTTTGTAATGCAGTGAACGCAATGTTGAAATAAGTAAATAAATCTTCAGCTGTTCCTTGAAAGGAAGTCAGTAATTAAATGTGAAAAAAAAAATCTTATACTTCTACTCTTTCAAAAATGTACTTGCTTGCTTTGTTTATTATTTCAAAGCTATGCTAACCTATAGTAATGGTTGCCATTCAGATTGAATTCTGTATGGGCATCCCACTTTGAATCTTAGGTATAAAGAAGATTGGAGGAAATCCCCTCTGGAAAAAGCCTTCTTGTATAACTAGAAAGGAGATTGATTTGCACTTTCTATTTTGATTTGAGTTGGAATTTAAATATTTGTAAAAACTTTTCCATTCTTATCACTTAAATACCATAAATGTTCTAATGGTACCTGACCAAAGTATCCGTAGAAGGTTACGCTGAAGTGTAAAGGTCCTGGTGAGTCTTGTGCTTTGGTCAAATAATCAGTGTTTGTTAGTCACTGGATCGTACAGCTTTGAATTTACTGTAGTGCTGGATCTCTTTAAAAGCAAGTAAGAAACAGAAAACCCTCCAACAATCTACCTCAAGTCAAAATTAAACATACCAACTTTAAATATACTAATCCCATTTATTTCCATTTATGTTGGAGTTCTGCATGTTTGCTATTGAAACGAGGATTTTTTGTTGTGCATGTTAGTATTTTCAGATTGAAAGATGTTTGTATCATGTTGATCATGAATATTTTCATGTTTTCTGTCTCTCTGCTGCTTGCTTTTCATCATGTTCATTTACATCATCTCTGTTCAATCCTTCATTTTGAACAGTGTTGGCTGGCAAGTTGAAAGGTGGGTGAACTAAACTTGTGTAGTGAAGGTTACTTCAATTAACTTGCAATATATACCTTGGAAAATCAGGCGTGTCCGTGTGGAAAAAGCCCGCGGTTGCAGCTATATAAATTTGCATCCAGTGCTGCGTGCGGTCTGTGTTCCTAGCTCCTTCTTGAGTGCCAAGCAAATTCTTCCTTGAACAGACACGGTGCTTCTGCTCTTACCGAAACACAAATGGCCGAGTCCTCATTTACACGGCAGGTGTGATTCTCTGGCACCTGCTGCCTAGCCAGAGAAGGGCTGCTGCACCAACCTTGTGCCCCATTCCTTGTCTTGTGCTGCTGCTGCTTCTCCGACCTGGTAGGCAACCCCCTTGGAGGGCTGATCAAGCTGAGAAATAACCCCGTAAGATACACTGATTTCTGACTGCGACTGCCCCGAACCTACTACTCCTTGAGCTAGTTCATGAGCCACTTGACTGAATACTTGTGTTGGTGCAGGCAGAGGAGGAGGAATGTGAAAGGTGAGGGAGAATGGAAAAGGGACCACTCCATTATCTTAAACTGCTGCAGAATCCCAGGGTCTGGAAGCCTTGAGCTTGTATGGAGCTATCTTACCTGGGAATGAAAACGTAAGAAACCGGAAAACAACCCCATGTTACAGTAACTGATATAAAAAGGCCATTGGTGTAAATGGGTATGTGGCTATAAATGTTTCACTTCAGTGGAATACTCCGTTTCCTAGAGTTCTGTTTAATAATATCCAGCATTTCACTGGTAAACCTTGAGACATAAATGCTTATTCACCCGCCCAGTTTAAAAATAAATAAATAAATAAACACACATTAAATGCTTTCTGAATTCATCCATCAGTGTAAAAAAGCTAATTTGATGTGCCCCCATTTCCCCAGCAGAGATCCAAGAAGCCAAGGCTCCCAGCCCTTCTATCAACAGGCAGGCTAGCATCGAGACAGATCGAGTATCCAAGGAATTTATAGAATTTCTCAAGACATATCATAAACCTGGACAAGATATCTATAAGCAATGTAAACTATTTTTGGATGCAATGAATCATAAAAGGGTAAGTATAACGATTTTCTAGATAAGTATGACTTGTGAAAATTGTAATATATTACATAAAGAGTTTTTAGATATCTTAAGATTAAAAAAAATATAAAGATAATGGAATATTAAGCCACATGTCTCCTTTTCTTTGGGGAAGGGGAACTTGACTCTGCTTTTTTTTAAAATATGGAATAAGGGTTACATCTTCATTCTCCATATACAAAATTTAATGTTCTTGAAATATTAACGTGTCTGTAGTGCCACCTATGGTTGAAATGAGTCAGTATTCAGCACACCTCTTTTTTTTTTTTTTTTTTTTCTTCCCATACCTTTCCCATTTAGTATGTAGTTACTCAGATTGGACTGGAAATTAAAGGGAAGTTCCGATGGAATCTTATGTGCCTTCCACTTTGAAAACATCTCAAAGGTTTTTTTTCTTTTAGAACTGATTCATTCTGAGCATAGAGTTTGCGAAAACAGTGTAGTAGTATTATTATTGGTTATAAACATCGAAGGTACTCTCTTTTCCTGGTTCCTTGATAGTTTGTGCTAGTCAAAAACTCTTTCTCGAAGCGTATGATTTGCTATTATACTTAAATGGGCCTAAAATGCAGTACTGCTGTCAGAGCGGAGTAACTGTCTAGTTTTTGGCCTTAGAGAATTCAAAAACTAAGTTTTCTTTCAAGTTTGTGGTTTCTTTGGTTTGTGGGTTGTGGTTTTTTTTTTCTTTTGGTTTGTTGGTTTGGGGTTTTTTTTCAAACGTGTGGTTTTATGCCGCCATTTAATGGTGAGAAGTGACTTGATAGGTAAAGTTATTTTTCACCCTTCAAACCTCCATTATGATCTTCAGTAGCTCCGTTAGCTGATGCCCAAAAGGCAATGTTGTTTTGCAAACACCATTGTGGATATATGTCATGGTAACTTTGGAAGTGTTTACTGGAGAGATATTCTTTCAAATATATGATTTATGCTCTTGGGGTTTTTATGTACTGTGTATCATGTTTTAAAAAGTGATGGAGACAAATTTGGGAGCAAGCATTCTGCTTAATAGCCTACATTGTTTTGTCACTGTTACTTGGGGACGTGTCTGGGAAGAACAATGTTGCACCTGTCCCATTGCATTGCTAAAATAACATCTGTTCAGCAAATAAACATTTTTCGTGTGTTAAGGAGCCACTATGTTTTGGTTTCTCATATTTCTGAATGTAATTTAGCCAACATAAACACCTCTGACCATACATTTGCATTCTCAGACTGTTACTGCAGCTGGGTACTTTCCTTAAATTTCCTTAAAACGTCAGAGGCATTGCTGCCATTTCTTCCACACGTGCCCCCACTTAATCGGATTTCTGTTACAGGATTTAAGTATTGAGGAGCAATCTGAATGTGCCCAGGACTTCTATCAGAATGTTGCAGAGAAATTACAGACACGTTGGAAAGGTATCATGTTCCTCTTCCTCATATCTTACTGCTGGAAAAAATAATGTTTTGAGGATATAGCCTCTTGCATTTTAAAGTAAAAAGAAAGTGTTCCTAACCAGCTTTCA
Organism: Podiceps cristatus; assembly: GCA_000699545.1. Classification (NCBI taxonomy): domain Eukaryota; kingdom Metazoa; phylum Chordata; class Aves; order Podicipediformes; family Podicipedidae; genus Podiceps; species Podiceps cristatus. The sequence goes on along the minus strand of JMFS01097193.1, from coordinate 7,004 downwards.
GAAATGCTGTCAAGACGTTCTAGTACCATAGTTAGAACTATTCCTGGCAGCAACAGTTCTATAAAGTTTTGCAGCCTATATTATTTATTTTTACGTGTTTTTCTTAAACTCTCAATTAAATGTGGTTCACTGGTTTTTGGTTCCTGTTTTAAATTCAATACTGTGTGAAACGGAGGCCGAATGTGTAGCCTCGACCCAGCTCACGGGCTGTGAGCCTGGTGTTTCACTGTATGGTGCAAGAACCCGTGAGAGGGGAGCGTTTCTGTTGCGGCCTGCTGTTACGTGCCTGGTGTGTAAGTGGCACAGCTTAAACATACCCAGGGATTTTTTTAGAGACATGAACAGGAACAGAGGACTTTGAGAATAAATCCAATCAGGTCTTCTAAGACGGTATTTTCAAGAGACATTCTTGTAAGGTACAAACAGCTGAGCCTAATTTGTGTGAAGAATGTGCTTCGTTGTGAACCTCTGCGTGTGCTCACTTGGCATGTCACTGTGGTGTTCTCACCATTATATTTTTACTTCTGCTGTACAGAGTGAAAATGCTCCAAGTACATCAGTCCTTTATTAACTCAGCTTGGCTCAAGGCAGTAGCACTGATTTGGTGATATTATGACCAAATTCTATTAAATCTTTAAAACGGCCATGGAATACTTTATTTACCTTTCAGTGCCCCCTGAAAAAGTTGAGAAAGCAATGGATCAGATTGAAAAATACATTATGACTCGACAGTATAAATATGTCTTTTGCCCTGAAACAACTGATGATGAGAAGAAAGATCTTGCTGTCCAAAAGAGAATCAGGTAAGTCTTTGAAAGAAAAATAGTTGAGTAATAGAGATTCCCGTGAATGAGCTCTGAATCAAGCATGTTAAAAATCTTTTGCTATACATACAAAAATGGCAACCTTTTTAACCAGAAAGAGGTAAAAATACTTTATTTAAGAAACAGAAAGAATGAATAGAATGAATAATGAAATCTGCTACTCAAGGAAAACTAATTGATGTGCTTTTGTTAAATTCTAGCAAAAAAAAATAATTCTGGAAATAAATTACTTCAGTGGAATAAACTAGCTTATAGCTGGACTAATGCCTTGTTGACACAAAGCACTCCCTGTGCATTGAATTCAAGAAGCAGTTGGTTTCAAACAGCTGAATGTTACTGGCACAGAATGGTTTAAGTTGATTTTTTGTTTTGTTTTGTTTTTTTTTGGTTTTTTTGTCATAGGGCTTTGCACTGGGTAACTCCACAAATGCTGTGTGTTCCTGTCAATGAAGAAATTCCAGAAGTCTCTGATATGGTTGTAAAAGCAATTACAGGTTTGTGAACGATGAAGTTTACATTTACAGCTTTAAATTTCAGATCTCTTGTTCATAGAGATTATCTTCCGCTGTCATCAGAAGGGGCTGCAGGCTTTTAGATTTGTGGTAGTCTCTGTGGTTTTGGAATAGTATATCATCTGTGAAGTGGGAATAATTTTTCCTTCACAGAAGTGTTTAGGCTTACTTGATCTATTTGAAATACTTGGACTGAACCCAGAGAAGGTTGAATAAACAAATACTTCCATGGAACATCAAACACCACAAATAAAACTGATACAATTTTAATATTGACCAATAAGTGCTTATTCAGGTGTCTGATTAATATGGTTTTAATGATTTGAGAACTGTTTTATCTTACAGATATTATCGAAATGGATTCAAAGCGTGTCCCTCGTGATAAATTAGCATGCATCACCAAGTGCAGCAAGCATATATTTAATGCTATTAAAATCACAAAAAATGAACCAGCTTCTGCTGATGACTTTCTTCCAACACTGATATACATCGTTTTGAAGGGAAACCCGCCCCGCCTGCAGTCTAACATCCAGTATATAACACGCTTCTGTAATCCAAGCAGGTTAATGACAGGAGAAGATGGCTACTATTTTACCAATCTGGTAAGTGCGGGAATAGCCTTGACGTTTTGTACAAAAAGATTGTCTTTTATCTGGATGTAGGAATTTCCAGTAAAGGCAGACACAGCGTAATGTAGAAAGAAAATTGAAACAACTCTTCAAATAGTGGTTGAGGTTCCTTAGAGTACAGTAAACTCTTCTGCTTTATATCTCCCCTCTCTTCATTCTCTGCTTTCCAAACCAGTCAGTGCTTTGCTTTCTCTATAATATCAAACCCTTCATTTGAACAGTCTTGATGCCAAGACTTGGGTGTACTTTTATTTTGCAAGGAGACGTGTACTTTCTATTCCCAAAAGCCTGAGTTTGGACTGTGCGGATGTTACAGATGCAAAGTTCCCCGTTTAAGCCCATGAGAGTTTATCTCTTGAAGGCACTGCAGAACTAGGCCATGGTGTGTGGAGGTGAACAGGCTTTTTAAAGCTTCTGCAGGAGGCGTTTATTCCTGTGCTTGTTTATATTAGAAGGAATTATGATTAGGAACATGGTTTCTCTGCGTTTCATCGTAAAGCAATTCTCAAGGCAAAATATGTAGTTGAATGAAATACTTGGAATGTTAGAAATTCCTTTCAGTAGGAGGAGAGCATCCACAAGGTAAGGTGGGCGTTTGACGTTCCTTCCTTTGGAAAATGAAGAGTGAGCGTAGCAGATCTCGGTGACCCCGGGGTTTCCCAGTGAGGCAGTGCCGTTCAGCTGAAACGGTGCCTTCCTGTATCCTCCTCTGGGTTTTGGAGAGGAGAGAAGCATGTGAACTGTCCGATATAGTTAGCTTCTGGAAGAGCTCTTTAGGAGCAATCCGATGAGGCGTTAATTAAAATAATCAGTTACCGGTTTAACAGCAGGATTAAAAAATAGAATGCCTGAGTTCCGATCTGTAGCTTGCAATGATACTCACTCTGTTTTGTTTGCAGTGCTGTGCTGTGGCCTTCATAGAAAAACTGGATGCTCAGTCTTTAAATCTAAGCCAAGAAGATTTTGATCGGTTTATGACTGGTCAGACATCCCCGAAAAAGCAAGAATCGGAGAGTTTTTCACCTGATGTGTGCCTGGGTGTTAAGCAAATGTATAAAAACTTAGACCTACTATCTCAGTTGAATGAGAGACAGGAAAGAATTGTCAGTGAAGCCAAGAAGCTTGAGAAAGACCTAATAGATTGGACTGATGGAATTACAAAGGAAGTCCAAGATATTGTTGAGAAATATCCATTAGAAATAAAACCAAAAAATCAAGCCTTAGCAGCTATTGACTCTGAAAATGTGGAGAATGACAAGCTGCCCCCACCACTGCAGCCTCAGGTTTATGCAGGATAATTGTCAGTGTTAACTTTGAAAAACATCGTTATCCTCACCTAGTACGATCTGCTACTTGGGAAGGGAAGTAAATTTAAGGCTAAAAATCTGATGAGCTTAAATCAGTACATTTTTAAAGGTACATTTTTTTCTGGGTTGTTTTTTTTTGGTTGTGTAATGAATTGTATTTATTTTAGTCAAGTAGATTTCTATTAGGCTTTTGTGGGGTTTTGAACTGAATTTAAATTTTCTACACAAACTGGTGTAATTTTTAAGCAACACTAGTCCATTGACATCTTCCCTGAAAGCTTCCTTCTAGGCATGCACTTAATTGTTTTTAATAATTAGTTTAATGTAAAGAATTTGAGTTCCAGCAGAAACTCAAAATGTACCAGTTAGTCTGAATTTATTCTGTAGCTGTAAAGATGAAATATATATTGTAAAATATGTAAAATTGTAAATAGATTTAAAATCTAATGTTTCAACTGTGCATGACATCTTGTGTGTGAGTGAAAATTATATAAAAGTGTTCATTTCAGCACCTTTCAGTTAAATCACTTTGCAGCATAAAGGCAAGTACACTGTTAGTGTTTCAGTAAGCTAGATGGTGTAACTGATGAATTACAGTCAGTGAGGATATTGTTGTAATGATTGGAAAAATTGACACTCATCTTGTAATCTGCTCCGTAAAAAAAAAAAAAACCACAAAAAAAAAAAACCACAAAACAAAAACCAAACAAAAACAGTGCTATTTAAAATGACATCTCTTCATGTAAACATTCTCTCTGCTTTGTCAGTACACCCAATAGCCTTCAGTGGTGCACATAAGTGCTGATATTACTACTTCTGAAGAGAATGTTGAGCCAAGTTTCAGAAAAAAAAAAAAAAAAAGGAAATATTTTTATTAAAAATTGCATGGTATGGGAAAAAAAAGGGGGTGGGGAGGAGATGGTGCAAGAGTTGCACCAAAAGTGGCTTTCTGTTCTGGCATTGCCTAGTGATTTCCATCAGGCTTTGACTGCTTTTTTGACAATCCTGTTAGATAAAGAAGCTCATATAATTAGAGGTTGCTTTTTAGAAGAAGCATCAGCCATTGCTCTGAGCAGAAAAGTACACTTTATTTTCATGAAACATCAGTCTTCTGATCTTCAGCGACCCCCTTTAACAAAGGGAGTTACCTTGTTAAAGTATTGAACATCAAGGTAAATACGGCTTTGTCATTAAAAGTTTAGATTGGTATAAGTTAAGAATAATAGCTCATTCCACAAAAAGTAACCTCTTGCAATATAACTTTTTTATGCCAGTGAAACATTTTATATATCATTTTAAATATCTTCCAGTTAATGCGGTCTGCCATGACTTGTTTGTGTACCTGAGATATCTAACATAAAGCTACTTAGCTTGAACTGCTCTTAAGCAATGTTAAATTCTTACCATCAAGGAGGAAAGTACCTACCTCTTCATTCCGTTCCACTGCTTTAAAAACCACTGCTAGTTTAAATTTGCACGGCAATAATTTCAGACCACAACTGTGATTTGTCCCGTTTTGTCAGATGCGTTTAGCCTTATGAACTATGCACTCCTAGTGTTTCAGAGAGAACCAGTTACCCAAAACTCCACTGCTGAGGTGAAGCGACGAGCTAATTGGGTGATCACAAGAAATTAGATTATTTAATGTATCCATGTGTCACTGTGCCCAAATCGCTTAGGGTCTGACCAGTGCTTGCAGTCAATAATACTGTAAAGTCTTTATTTTCTTTATAAACACTAGGTGCTAATTCTGATATCCAGGTACACAGGTTTTCCTGGGGCGGGGGGGGGAGCAAAGTTTTGGCTATTGTGTAAATTGCCATGTTTAAATAAAAGTGTGTACATTATGCCCTTGTTAATGAGTTTCTAAAACCTCCTCACTGGGTTTTGTTACGCTGTTAATGATTAATGTGAATATAATTGTGACTGCTGCTGCTTTCTCTGTGTTTTGGGAGACACAATTCCTAGCCACTCCAGCGCAAGCCTAGGTAAGGATGTCTCTGCGGAAAGATGATTGTAGTGATTAAGAACTTAAGAACGACTTGCTGGAGCATTTGTAGCTAAAATCCCTCTTATTCATAAGCCATCTTGTTATCAAGCCACTTAAGTGGGTGCGTTTTCAGCAGACAAATCCTCCGAATTCCCAGTAAGGCAGGTAAGATGGATTTTCGTGGCCCTTCTAAAATTTAGCAAGCGGGACTGGTTTGCTCCTAGCCATAGTATAGCCTGGGTAGTAACAACGCTGGGAGCCACTCATGGGAGCTTGCACTCTAGTGTTTGAGTTACTAAGCTGCTTTAAGACCTTGCCAATATTTTATTAGGCCAATGACCCGTCTGTAGGTAAAACAGGTAAGTAGGTGTTGCACAAAAGGTAGTTCAGTTGTGCTAGTAATAACTGCGGAGTGTCTTTCCAGTGTTTAAAAAATTCAGACTGGGCGAGCTGTCATGCACAGGGCGCTGTGAGGTGCTGCTCGCTGAGCAAGGAGGGTGCTGAGTCACTTCTGGGCTCCGTGTGAGCTGACGAGTCCTCTAGGAAGCAGCACCAGAGCGGCTCGGTACTTGCTGCAGGTTCTGGGCATCGCTGTAGTACAGATGCTGTATTCTACAGGCAAACTCGGGCAAGTTTGGGGGAAAATACAGTGAAAGACCTCCGTGATGCAAAAAGTTATCACAGAGTTTCTATGAACAAGTTACTTGTGAACCAGAGAGATTAATTGAAATACTGTCTGGAGTACAGGCTGCCGTGCTTTGGTGACAGTCAGAAATTCCTTGGGTTTTTTCAGCGGCCCACTACTAGTTCAGTATTACCGAAGTCTCCGCAGCTCATTACTAGGAATCAAATCTTAAGTTGTAAACTGCTACTTTGCATGTGAACTGCCTATTGATGTTGCTGTAGTAAAGAACCTCTTTTGCAGGAAGTGCTGGTTCCTTAAACTGTACGTCTTTGGTTTCACGTAACTGAATTGTGAAATTAAATTCTACCCCGTTATCATCAGTGTTTACAGATTCTCTGGTGTATCTTCACTCATGGCTGGGTATCTCATCCCTAAGGGAGACACAGATAGACGCTAAGGTGTATATATATAGGTAGTTGGCTAGTGCTTTTTAACAGCAATTTGGGAAAAAAAGGGTTAAAATGGTTAAGGGGAGAGGAAGCAGTGTTCCAGCTGGTAAAGAACTGAGCCTTGGGGGCTCATGCTATAACGGCTGTAGCACAGGACAACGCGGTTCTGACACTTCATGTAGGTGTCGGGTAGGGGATAAGGTGTCCTTTTGCTTTACCTACAACCACCGTCCCCTCGGCCCTGTACAGAACTAGTGTATATGATTTTTTTTTTAATTGTCCGCGAGGCTTGCCTAATGTGCGTTGGCACTACCGCCTCCTGCTTTCCAAAAGCCATGGTCAAGACGGGAGTCGGTCATCAACGAAGGCGAGTAGTTCAGTACTGCCCGTAGACGTCTTCAAGGACAGGGGCTTCAGGAAAACACTTTCTGGTCTTTGGGAAAAGGTTCTGCCTCTTGGAAGTACCGGAGCTCTTGCAAATACTTGGGTTTTCCTCGGGGCTTGTCCCACGGCTGCTGCAGTCCGGGCTCGCTGAGCCGGGGCAGCCCCCGCTGTCCGTTGCGGCCGGGTTGGGACGGGGTCGCTGGCTAAAGGAGCTCGGTAACGCGGGGCCGTGGCCCCTCGCCGGCACAGCAGCGCACATCCAGCCCGGGCCTTCCCGTAGAGAG
>JMFS01097192.1:0-19867 GCA_000699545.1 Podiceps cristatus | reverse complement strand
TGAGAGGAAGTTTTCTCTGAAAACTGTCCTCGGAAGGTCCAGGTCCGCGCCGCCTTCGCTTCAGTTGGCAAAAGCGGTAGTTGAGCTCTTGAGTGCTGGGATGACTGTTAAAACACTCGATACTGGTCTCCTTTCCAGGGAAAACAAACAGCTGCATGTTCACTGTGAAAACCAATTTTTTAACATAGCTAGAAATAATTTTAAGCTGTTAAGTCATGATTGGTTCCCTAAAGGGTTTTTGGGTTTGATACTGCAGCAGAGGGGAACCTGAAATGTTTTTTATAGTTCATTTTCTGTTTACATGTATATATATTACTGTGGATTCTTTTGTGTGTGTGCTGCTTGCACACATACTATAAATCTGAAAATTCACCCATAGTGCATGTAATGAATTATCCTGTTTGGATTGTCGCAGCTAGTCCTCTTTTATCTGTTGAGGTGGCTTTTTGTGTGTGTGTGGTTTTGTGTTGTTTTTTCATTTCATTTTATTGTGTTTGAAGAAACAGGTGGATTTGTTTATAATCCTCTGTGCAGTGAAAAGGAAGATCTGAAATCCCATTCCTTATTCTGTGAAGTTTTTATTAGGTGTTTTCTTGTTTGTTTTGCCCATTTTAATTAATTATGGTGTGAGTCTGTGTCTTCCAAAGAAAATAATATTCCTTAACAATAAATTAACATCAGGAACTTAAAAGGAAGCTGAATATTTTGACTCGTCCTAGGTACGTTAACGCTGACTTAAAATATTTTGTATGACCTATATATGTTTGAAATTGAGTTTGTCTGAGATGGGAACAAGGTTTCTAAAAAACTGTGACGGACATTGTTACCTCAGGAAGTTACTATGTCCTCATCCCTGCTCAGGTGTTTGGCTTCTAAAATGCTGTTGTCATTCCTGAAAAGTCCTTTAGACTTGAATATCCATAACTTAGTTTGTATTGCTGTAACTTTATTTGTGTGTATCTGTGGTTTTGAAACTTACGTGGCCTTTAGGGAAACAGTTTTTTGTGAAGTTCAGCAGTGAAAGCAAGTATGTTGAAATAGTTGAATAAATAAGAGAGCTTATAAATAAAATTTTATAACAGTTTACTGCAGTTAGGGAAAAAAAAATCCTGTAGCGTGGTGTTCTGGTTTATTTTCTTTCCGCCTCACACCAGGCAACCTGCTTTGTCTGCGAGAGGATGATTTCTGTTTAAGTGACTAGGAACTTACTAAATTAGCAGGACTTGTATTGGCCAAACCTTTCTCTCTGTGGATTTACAGACTCTTTGATGTGATAAACTGGATAGGGAATATTTATGATAAAGCTAATACAGTAACCATTGTGTGTCTGTTCCTGTTCTTCTAGTGGAATTTCAGTGGACAGCTCCAAATTTGATGGACCTCTGTTACAGATTTTATTTATGAACAATGTAATTTCTAAGTAAGTACTTTCCAAGGAAAAATCAATCCTGACACAAATTGGGACTTTTGTTTGGATACGTTAGTGTTTGCCCAAGGGATGTATATATGTTTTATTCAATAGCATAAACTCGTTAAGCTTGAAGGGGAGAAAGGATAATGAGCAGTATGACAGGAGATCTGGTGCTTTCATTAGTAATATCTCTTTGTCATGAAATGAAGTGTGACTTCCAGGAACTGGAAGTCTGAATAGCAGTTTGAGTTTCATGAGTGTTGTGGGTAAATATAGTAAATCACAGTTTGCTGCCTCTGAGCTGTTGTGGTTTTTTGTTTTTGTGGTTTTTTTCACACTAACGTAGGGGTGCTCTCTAATAAAAGATTGCATTCCTGTTGGGAGGAGGACAGAAAAGAAGTTGACTATCCCCTTTCTAAGTTATTTAGTAAAAGGTAAAAAAAAAGACATATGGCATATGTTTCAGTTTTGCTCATGTTTTGGCTCTGTATACTTCATTACAGGCAGTATCATCAAGAAATTGAAGATTTTGTTTTTAATTTAGTTCAGAAATACGAAGAGCAGAAGAGAGGTGAACAAGAAAAAACGCATTTCAATGTTAAGCCACAGGTACTTTAAAACTCAAATTGTTATTAGATGCTCTTTCTCTTGCTTCTTTATAGTGGGAATATTGAAATACTACACTGCTAAATAGTCGGATTCTTGGTGTTTTTCCCTGTTTAATTGCAAATCAAGTACCTATCAAATTATGTATAACTATTTGTTCCAAAAATAGAGGACCAAGACAAAGAAAATATACTTTGTGCCTGTGAAAATGCTTCCTTAAAATTGTTCCTAATGGAATTTGTGTAAAAGAAAGGTAATAAGTTGATTTAAATAATCAAGAGAAGATTGTAAGGTACAAGCTTAATGTATCCTCCTTAGGTAGTATTTGGCCCAACTTTGAGGATATATAAGAGCCCAGAATCTGGAAATTTCCACTTTATTCTCAATTTAGAAATTTGAGTTTTACTTAACATTCGCTTTTTAGCATTCACTTTGAGTAAAAAGGTGAAATGGCATGTTTCTCTCCATCCTTCTCTTAGCTTTTGAGATAAGAATATGTTCTTAAGCAGCATATTTCTCATCAAAGAAACTGTTAGAAATAAGCTGTGTCATACTTTGGACTGTGGAAAGCATTGTGACTAATGTAAACATCTCCATCCTACTGTTTAACTAATGTTTCATGAAAGAATAGAAGCTGTATTCCATGTTCTGTGCCTTTTACATACTTTAGTAATTTAGGAGCTCTTTTATTTACTGTTATTTTAAATTAATTATTTGCATTTTTGTTTTTCATGTCAGCCCTCCAGTGTTCTTTTGGAAGAGGACTGTAAAACAGCAAGCTCGAATTCTGTTAAAAAAATTAAAGACGCTTTTAGTGTAAGTTTTTGACTATGTACTCTTCAATGGTAGGTCTGACTCTTCATTCTGTATTTTCAGTATACACTGCCATTAAAATAAGATGATGTTAAATTGCATTTATCAGTATAATAGTAGTTAAGTTCAGCATGTTTTGGCTACATCAATGGAAAAAATACTTGTACAGGTGTGGGCGTATGTTATTTGTAAATTCTGACAGAGCGGGGGAAAAAAAAACCTGGAGGTATTTCAAGCGGTGTAAATTTATAGAAATGCTACCAATCTGACCTAAATACTGACACATTTCTGACAATTTTCTGACTTTTTTTCTACAGGTTGTAGGAAGTGTTCTGTATTTTACCAATTTTTGTCTCGATAAACTGGGACAGCCTATATTAAATGAGAATCCACAGCTGACAGAAGGATGGGAAATACCTAAGTATCCTGTTTACTAAAACAAGGAGTTTTTTCTGTTTGTCAAATCCAAAGAATGCCAGTTGGTAAATTGAACTCAGATTCTGTGCAGTAGATTGTACATTTCTATCAAAATCATATTGGTCGTTATAGATAAAAAGTTTTAATGAGTCATTAATGGCTTTTTTTACTCAAAACGTAAAAGTATTTTGATATGATTGGCTCACTGATTTTTAGAAGGCTTATGCTTGGGAAGAGTGAATGCCTTGTCCCCATAAATACATCTTGTGAATTTAGGAATTTCGTGGGCCAGTCTGTAATCAGGTTTGGAATGACAGCTCATTCTGGATATGGATAAATGTTCTGCCTCTATAAGATGTGCTGACTGGGAGAAGAAAAGGGCTTGGCAAACTCAAGTATGCTGTAAGGTGTGTTTTTCCAAATATGGGACCCAGCCGCAAAATCTTTTAGTAAAATTTAGTTATGGAATGCTCTTAACTTGCATCCATCTTAAAGCTGGTTCTTTACTGTTTATTAAATCCCGTATTTGACAGGTAGGATTAAGGGAAATGTTGGGGAAAAAAAGTGTCTTTTAATATTGTGGTGCTTCATGACAAAAAGAAATTGGACAAGAAATTTCTCAACCTCATCTCCCCAGTTTTCCAGTATTGCTTCTGCCTTAGGAGTCAGGACAAGAACCAGTTTCACAGTTCATTTCTGTAATACCTAGTCATCAAGCTTGTAATAAAGGTAATTTCCTAGTGTTAAAAAATTACTTTTATCTGAATGAAAACTGCAAATTTATAAGCCAGCTAGCTTGGGTTTTCTTGTGCCTGCCTTTGACGGTGTATGCACTGTGCTGTAACTTCACGTTTGGAAAGCTCTCTCCATTACAGTGCATCAAGTCAATCCTGTTCTCCAAATGGTATTTGCACTATCTCCCAACCTCTAGATAAGGAAGTAGATGCCTAACAGGGGAATTTCTCCTAAAATGCCAAGTTAAGTGTGGCTAAACTTTCATGTCTGCCAGCTTAGCTTTCATACTGTTCTTTAAATGTACTTACTGCATCTTTCTTTAGAACTCCCATAGATGAAAATAAGCCTGAAGTAGCACATACTTCTGAGCGAAATGGTCTGTCAGGTACTGTGCTTCCAAATGGCTGAAGTACTGCACTCAGTTATCAGTTTGGCTAGTGTCTGGCATCTGCTTTTCTTTTTAAAAGCAACTGTTAGATTCTGGAAACTGCTGTCCTTCTGGACTCTGCTGCACCTCTTAGCCCTTACCGTGCCGGTTTGCTTGCAGCCCTCTTGTCTTCTCATGCATTTTTAGGCAAATGGGCAGAGCAGCTGACACACTGCAGTCCAAAAGCCAACACAAGTAGTATGATATGACCTGTCTCTACCTACTTAAAAAGTGACATGTTTTTGAAACTCTATCAAGATGTTATTAATAAGATTGCTGTGAAGCGTATCAGAATTATTAGCTTGAAACTTCTGCCTCTAAACAAGAGAGTTGTGGTTTTAGCAAGCGCTGATAAAGAACAAAATTGATTATTGGATAGAAATTGGGTAGGAGGAAACAATGTAAGCCCATCATAGCAAATAGTTTATAGTAGATATAGTTTATACTGTAGACTTCGTATCAAGGACCCAGCTGTAACTTAATCTGGAAGAGCCAGGATTCTATTCAAAGCACTATTAGGTTTTCTCTGATATTTTAAACAAGATTGAAATTTTGCTTCATCCAGTAGCAGTTCCTTATTGAAATCTAAAGATATCAGCAAGTTTTCAGCCAGATTCTCTCCCTAGATGGACAAGAAATACAAGTAAAACCCAAAAGGTTTGTATTATTCTTAAATATAAAGTTTTGAGCTGAAAAGTTCAGATGTACACTGTGATTATTGCCCGCTATACTAAACCCTTGAACATACTTGAGCAATGAGTTTAAATTAAATAAACCAGTGCTGAGCTTTGCAGTCAGTGGGTCTCTCTTGTTTATTGACTTTCTTTAGGAAGGGTCTAAAATCAATGTGTAAAAACTTCCTCAAGTTTATACTCAGTTCTTCTGTTGCTTGCCTTTGTAGCGATTGCTTTGTCATCCTTGCACTGGTGTACTGTTCATTCTTACTGTTTTGTAGAACAACTCCTGTCTGACTTGTTTTATAGACTTTTAAGACAGACTGATCTTAGAATTGATTGTGTAGCTTTTCTGAGAGGTATGAAGTAAAACGAATCAAGTTTCCGACTGAGAGCTTGTGTGGTTTTCGTAGCATCTAAAGTCACTGATTTTAGATGCAGTGAAGACCGGGCAAGCTTTTAGTGTGAATTTCAAAGGTAAAGGGGCATGCTGAATTAAACTCTGGTTTGATTTGAAATACTACTGTCGGAACAGAAAGCAGATTGAAGGGTTGTGCTCGTGATACGGGATGGCGATGAAATACTTGGATCACCGCAGAAGGTTTCCTGTTTGAATACTATGTAAAGATGAAGCAGAAGAGGCACTTCACTTATTAGTATTATTCACTTACTTATTAGAGACTTCAAGAGGTTGGAGTGTGTGAGGGTTACCTTGGACACTCCTTGTGTCATCCTTTTGTCTCCACTTCTGGTTCCCATCCTAATTGGGTGAATCTTCAGAAAACAAATTTTACTCTTAATGTCTTGCAAGAGATTGGAATTTCCCCTTCCCCCCCACCCCACCCCCCCCCAATGTTGAAAATGTTTGCTGCCATGGTATGAATTTACAAGGAATATTAAACTTGAAGCCATCTGCAGTTCCATTCCAGGTTTTTGGTGTGCAGTTTCACAATATGCATAACTTCAGGGTGTAGACCAGGACTTTCCAAAGAAGTAGTCGTGATCTACTTGTTTCTACTGGTAACTGATTCTCAGTATTGTAAAAAAAGATAAGACCTCTGATGATAGAAGCATAGAAAGAGACATAGAGGTATTGAAGTACTACAGGCATATTAAATTGAGGGATTCCTTATCTGTACTCTAGAGTTAAAAGTGCTATTTTAACATCTTCACTTTTCTTCCTCTGGACATAGCATAAGCTTTAGTGTGTAGATTTTGGTTTTGTTTATTGGCACTATCTAAGCAAATGTTTCCATATTTAATCAGAAATCCTTCAGTGAATACTTTGCTATCTGCAGCATGATGTAAGGAAAAGCTTTGCCACCTTTAGGACAGTAAACTATCGGATCAGGTTGCCCAGGGAGGTTATGCAGTCTCCATCCTGAGAGAGATTCAAGACCCAACTGGATAAAGCCCTGAGCAACCTGGTCTGATCTCACAGCTGACTCAGCTTTGATTAAGGGACTGGATTAGAGATCTGAGATCTGGTCTGAATTATTCTAAGACTATTCTATTCCCTCTTCAAGGAATAGATTTCTATTATATGGGATATAAAAGCTCCATTTCTGCCTGGAAGTACTACTTTTCCACTGTAATTTTTGTTCTCCTCTTTCTTTCTTCTCCATGTGCTGTCACGTATTCTTCCCCCCCCCCAATGCTGTGCCTGTGTTCTTCTTGTTTCTTGTGTTCTCCTTAGGACTATGAAATAATACTCTGTTACTCTGTTTTGAAGACTGACATTAAGCAGTCAGTTTAAGAGAGGCAGAAGCCAGAATATGAAATCAGCAAGCACTGCTTACGGGGTTTTTTTTGCTGTGTTTTTTTTTTTGGTGTGTGTTGTTTTGCTGGGATTTTTTCTTAGTCTAAAACTAAAAATCTAACAAGATTTAAAATAATTAAATGAATTTAACATTGCAAAATTATTTTTGGGCTTAATTTCTTGTGCGTTTTTTAAGCAGGCCAAAACCTCATTGTTTCAATTGTGGTTCTGAAGACCATCAAATGAAAGACTGTCCAAAGGTAAAGTCTACATCAGTATTCAGTAGACAGCTGTTCTCCAAGAAATGTTTCAGTGTAACTGCACCATTAAAAAAAAATAATTAGATGCATTAGGGTCAGGATGAACAAATGGTTATTTATCTCTGTTGATTAGATTATACTGTTCATACTCATAAATTCTAACATACTAAATCAGAACGTAAATTAATTTTGTAGCATAATGGTTTGAATGTCTCCTGTAATTTATGGAGGGATGTTTTTTGGTTTGAAAAGTCTCCTGCTGTTTTAGAGCTCTGCTAGATCCAATGCAAATACTATTGGTTTTTGCTACGTAGCTTTCATTACAACTGTGGTTCTGTCACACGACCATATGATAAATGATTAAGCGTGCTGAGGGCAAGGAGTAGCAGTTTTATGTTGGGTGAGGGAGTGCATAAATTGTAAATTGTCCGAATCTAAACTTCCCAATTGTATTATCTTTAAGCCACGAAATGCAGCTCGTATAAGTGAGAAGAGAAAAGAGTTTATGGAAGCTTGTGGTGAAGCGAGCAATCAGAATTTTCAGCAGCGTTACCATGCAGAAGAAGTAGAAGAGAGGTTTGGAAAATTTAAACCAGGAGTAATTAGGTATCTCTTTTCCTTCCATTAGCTGTTGCTGTTTTCTGGAATACCTTTTCTACCTTTGGAGTGCCAGATGTATTAAGTCCATCTGCTACTCTTAACTATGAGTGTATTACATTTGAATTTGTTTGATAACTAAAATTGTTTAATAAATTGCACACAGTTTTCAAAAGAAAACTCATTGCTAGCTTAATAGTCCTACCCTTTCCCATGACCTTTTCCCTAATGTAGGGAGATAATTGTTACTCTTTGGCTAGTCAAATTGTAAATATGTTCCTAATAAACTAAAAATACATGCAAAATTATGAAAATTTTGAGCTTTGAATGTCCCTCTCTTTTTCTCTCTATTCAATATGTTTTAAAACATCATAATATGGCTGTAGCAGTCTCCAAAGAAATCACAAGTAAATGTAGTGTTGCGTTAAGTTCCACCCTTCCTGTTGCTATAGCTACAGTTAAGGCTAACAATCAAAAGTAACAAGTTGAGTAAGTTCTCAGCATAGAATTAATTCTCAAAATGTTTACGCATATGCAAAATGAAAATGTTAAAGGTTGTTTTTAACATCAGAGCTGGTATTGACCTAAAATTGTTATATCTGAGATTGACAGGCAGCATAATTTGAGCTGAAACTCAGTTATTTTAACTTGACAGTTTAAAATTCAATAAAATGTTCATAACTTCCTTTTGTCAAAACTCAGTTATGGATTTTACTGGAGGAAATTTTGTTTTCTGTTTGTTTTTTTAACTTAGCGGCGAACTTCAAGATGCACTTGGTGTCACAGATAAGAGTCTTCCTCCGTTTATATATCGCATGCGTCAGCTGGGTTATCCTCCAGGTTGGCTCAAGGAGGCCGAAATGGAGCACTCAGGACTTGCGCTTTATGACGGAAAAGGTAAGGAATGGGCTGTAGGAATGCAGTTTTCAGTATGCAGGCTATTTACTGGCTGCACACTACTCAGGAGACAGTAAAGTACCTAGTTTGTAAACCTTCGCCTTCCTCACGGAAGAGTGAGAAAGTTGTAAATCAAGTTTTCTTTTGCGAAGTCATTTGAAAATACTTCCCTTTCATCTAGCTATGATGTGACAGTGAAACAGCTTCTATAATGACTGGATTGTGTAGATGAAGACTCTTTGTCAGTGTGACTTTACTCTAATCAACCCTTGCTATTAGAAGATGGAGTTCCTGTGAAACTGCAAGACTTGCACATAGCCTATTGTCAAATTTCCTCTTCCTTTTTAAAATAAACTTCTCTTTTTCTTATGTTTTATGAAAGAAACTGTAATGCTTTCTTAAGTTCAATAACTTACTCTTATGTGATAAAAGAAGACCATTAGCAAGCAAAAAATATATTTCTTGAAACCCAACTTAGCAAGTAATTTACCAGCTTTTTACTAATGACCGACAGTTATGCTGCATCTAAGAGAAACAGCCCTGATGCCTAATTCTGAGGCTAGTAGTGGTACGTGACAAGTAGTAGTGTTACGTATGCCCATGTATCTGATAGATTTGGTCACTGTTAGTGCCTTTGTGGATTGCAAAGCCTTAGATCAATACTTACATTCCAAATACAAAACCCCTTTTCTTAAATCCTGTGGATTTTTTCAGTGATGTTCTTAATTAGCATCAACGATAATTATATTTCGCTATAGATGATGGTGGAACAGAAGATGAAGGATCTCGCCAACCAAAACGCACCACTTACGATGTCTCTAAGTTGATAAACTATCCAGGCTTTAATATATCCACTCCAAGTGGGATCCCAGATGTAAGTGGCTGTCCTCTGCCTCCTAAGCAACATGCTGAGTAACACTAAATACTTTTAGCCAAATTTAATGGTTTGTATTCTGCATCCTGACACTTTTCTTTCAACAGGCTCTTATTTTTAAGCACCTGGTTTGGGGATGAGGGCTGTTGAGGTAATTCATGTGACATCCATCATGACATCTGATATCTGATGACATCTGATATCTGTCACAACTCTTGCGCGTAGGGTCTGTCAGTGCTTTTGTGGTGATTATTTCTGTTATGAGACCAACAGGAGCCTGAAGGATAGTTTGGGAGGTTTTTTGGTGGTTTTTCTTTTGGTTTTGTTCTTTAAACAGAAAACTTCACACATGAATGCCTAGTTCTTCCATACATCTATATTTTCTGAATGTTCTTAGAATATGAAAATTACTGTGGGTGTTATCATAAATATAATTGCAATCATAGAAAACTGCATCAGACCGGTGCACAACCTCTGGGAAGCTTTGTAACAGCTGGAACAAAACAAGTGATATCAGAAGACCCACACAGCGGGTGCCCTCTTAAGCACAGAGCACAGGAGGAATCTCCTGTGGTGACAGCTGCTGCTGCACCTTTATTTTCAAAGCATTTTAACCTGCTGTTAGTAGTGAACTTCATCACTGACATTAGTGCCTGTGTATTAAAACCAAGCACTTGTACATTATCTTTAAAGAGCTTTATGTTTGCCCATTTAGTGGCCTCTAAATGTGTTTTTTCATTCAGTATTCTTAACCAAAGTTCTATCCTCAAGTGTTTTCATTTTTCTCTAAAAATCAACAGTTTTTCAAAGTAAGCCTTTTTCATCTGAACAGTTATTTCAAGGGAAAGTTTGTAGTTGTGTTACAAATGTTGAAGAGTGGTTGCTATGAAATGGTTAACAAGACATTTTGTAAAGATGATTTTTTTTAGAAAAAATATTATTCTTACTACCCAGTCATAGTGTGTTCCACCAGTTGTTTGTGCTCACAGATGAGAGTACTTTGGTTTGCTCGAAGTTCCTACTAAAGATCTATTTACTCTGATAAATGAGGCTTTTGATGAGAACTTGAATTCATCTTGGCTTGTTAACGTTTCAGTGTTTCTTTTAAGTTTCACTGTCATGTTACTAGCTGACCATATGTAACATTATTTCTCTCTTTTTTTTTTTTATCTCCCCCTGTAGGAATGGCAGATATTTGGTTCCATTCCCATGCAGCCATCTCAACAGAAGGATGTTTTTGCGAGCTACCTTTCTAATTTTTATGCGGTAAATATATCTCGTTGGTACTAAAAAAAAAAAAAAAAAAGGCAAAAAAAATTTCTCTTGTAATTAGTGTAGCCAAAGATGATCTCTTGTTTATATCTTCTTTTTGGCACAAGGGGATAGACTTTCTTATTGACACTACCAGGTGTGAAATGCTGATGCTTGGCTTATCTACTCTAACAAAAAGCAGATTCATGTTTAGGACAAATTCCATTATTTCAGTTAATATAAGCAGATCTCAACTGTGCAATATTTTATAAACAGTTGGGGGAAAAAAGGTTGCTATAAACTTTTGCAGCCTGAAAATGATCTTAGTTCCAGACTTCCATAGTAAGAGAAAAGCTTACTTGCCGTAGTCATGATTTACAGTAATCTTATTACAATGACTTGTGAAAACAGATGGTAGTCCTGTCCCGTATCACTCTTGACTCTTCTCTGCTGTGACTCTAGCCTAGTGTTCCCTACTGCAGAGTACTTCCAGTTAAGGATGGAAGATGTATGCTCTGCTCTTAGTCCCAAAGTGTAATGCTTTATGGAATTAAACAGTAAATTCTAAGCCTGCCAGGAAGGGACGTGTAATACTTGAGTTGTGATGGTCTTAGTGAACAGATGGAAATTTAGTCATAATCCTGTGTTAGGAATGCAGACAGTCTTTTCTTTGCCGCTTAAACCTGAACAAGATTACAGTTCTGTTCAGTTGCATTAAATCTCTGAGTTCAGTGTCTGGTTTACACACTGGGTTGTAAACAATTGTATAGTTATGAAATTGCTTTAAATATGTTCTTATAGTTGGAAATGTTACCTTGTGCATTTTAATACTAATTTCTTTTGTTTTCCTGGATAATCTCTCTTCAGCCAAGTCCAAAATCTGGCAATAAAAGGGCTGCATCTCAGTCAAGGTCTCGTCATTCAAAACGACCAAAAGAAGACAATTTTGAGGTACCAGCAGCTGACATGGATCTAGATTCTGGTATAGTTATTATGCATTTTTTTTTCCTAGTTTCAATTTTTATTTTCAAAATAACTTCCTCTGAATTGAAATGTCAGTGTTCATAAAGAGAAACCAATGGGTTAGTATTCGTTACAGTGGTAATTAATGTGACTGCTAACATACGATAGCAATGTCCTACTGTAGTCGCTTTTGGGCCTCTCTCCAATAAGCATTCTCTGTTGCTGTGTTTGTTGTGTCTTCCAATGCCAAGCAGATTTCAAGTGTGCTCAGGGCAATTGGAATGTTAGGTTACAAATTCCCATCTCTCTACTTCAGGTGTATCCTAAAGAAACTGCTGTTATGAAGACCTCCAAATCCTTAAATATTTGGATGAAATGACATAGGAAGTTACAAGTTCAGGCTCACAGAAGGACTTAGAGTTGTTTAAATGCTAGAATAGCTGGAGAAACTTGTGGCTTTCCTTTTGGATTTCCTATGAGGAAATCCTTGAGTGTGTCTCACTGTGGAATAAGTTTGTTCTCAATATCTTCAAGAGTATTTTATCTTTTTTTTTTTTTCTTTTTCCTCTTGAATGGCTAGCGGAGTTTAAATCCCCCAAAACATAGTTTCAGTGGGTATTAAGACCTTCAAAAAGTTTGTTCTGTCTCAGCTGAAAGCCAAGGATGAGAAGACATAAGTCTTCTAGTTAATCAGAGTGTTGGCACTTTGAATCTTGTCCTAGTCAGATTTCATATTCTAATAATGTCTTTCAATCTGGTTCCAGATCTGGAAGTGTCACAAAGATCTCAAACTCATAACAGTTTTCAGTTCCACCCTCCGCTGCCACCTGGACGTCCATCGATGTCAGTTCCTCCTCCTTTACCACAAGGAACACCTCCACTAAATCTTACACCACCTCAACCTTCAACACCCCCCCGCCCTCCTCTTCCTAGGACTACTCCACCATTGAATCCTTCCAGTGATAGTCTTCAGCCAAAAATAGTGGACTCAGTCATGGATGAGGATACTCTGACCTTGGAAGAGCTAGAGGAACAGCAGCGATTAATCTGGGCAGCGCTAGAGCAGGCAGAAAGCACAAACAGTGACTCTGATATTCCTGTTGATACACCTTTAACTGGAAATTCTGTAACATCATCACCATCTAGGAACGAAGTAGATCTCGTTGCAGAAGTAAGGTCATCTGATAAGGTGATTACAGTGGAAACTCGTTTTTCCGACATCAGTGAAGAGATACCAGAAAATGAACATTCTATAACTAGTCCTAATCCAGGGGATAGTTTACTTACCCTAAAGGAAAATCCTGGTAACACAGATTCGGAAGGCTTGCTGGATAACACCATGCCTGCTCCCAGCTGTGAGGTTAACGATGGAGAAAATACAGAGGGTAATAAAGTGGTCACAAGCATCGAGTCATCTGCAAAAAAATCCAGTCTTGTTCCCGATATGAGCAAATTTGCTGCAGGCATAACACCATTTGAATTTGAAAATATGGCAGAATCAACAGGTGTTTATCTGCGAATAAGAAGCGTGTTAAAAAATTCCCCAAGAAACCAGCAAAAGAAAAAGACTTAATCTTAACTGGTCTTCCTTTCTTTCATTATGTCCAAATCCCTGCTTCCTTCTCTCTCCGTCTCCGGTTTTACAAACTCGAATAACCTTCCTCATCCTTTTGTGGGAAGGAGAAAATCTTGACATACAGCTCTGCCCTGTTCTTCCTTGGAACTGAAGTCAATGCAGGGCTTCCATATTGACCAGGACCACCAATGCAGCCAGAAAATAGAGAAGAATTTTCCCAAATTGCATCTTTCCACTAAGGAATAACAGGACTGTTGATTTGTTAAGAGCAATTTACTTGCCAATACATGAAACTCTCAAATAGAAGTTTGTGGTTTGCTGTTCATTACTTTGTCTAAGATTTATATTGTTCTTGAGTTTCAGGTGGATTGGTGATTTTTTAAAATATTTGTCCTTTGTACAATAATCTATACTTTATACATTTTGCTAATTATCCTGTAGATAAGTTTAATATATTCAGAATGTTTTTAAGAAGGTCTAACATTAAGATTTCCCACATCAAAATCCTGGCAATTGGGTGAAAATAATTGGGGATTACCAGTATTATCTTCACCATTTCAAATATTTTTATAAATTATTTATGTGGGTCAGTTTTAATTACCACTGTATCTTTTGTAACATCATCCTTCATGTAAACTTGCTGTACATACCGGTTCATTGTTGTGTACAGAGGTTTAATAAATGAACTTTTATATAAAGGGCTTTTTTTAACATGAGTCGTAAACCATCAAACTGCTGATTTTTGAAATTAAGCTACTGAAGATAACGAGAAAAGCTGCTTAAAATGAGTATGAATAAAGTTTAAGTGTTTTAGGAAGGGTCACAAGTATTGGGTTCAGATTTTCATAAGCAAGAAGCTATTAAAATTATTTTGGCTACTTAAATAGAACCTTGCCATACCCCACAGTTTTCATAATCTGAAGAATTGCCCATTTCTGAAAGCTTGAAAGTGTTAGAATTCTGCTCATCAGTTGTTCTAAAACTTCTTTTTCCCTTCTCTTGTCTTCAGAGGGACCTGCAGGTGAAATGACTGTATGCTGTTTGGATTGCCAACAGAGGGAGTACTAGATTGACTTAACAGTATTCATCGGAGCTGGTAAAGCATTTGTTTGTCCTTCTATAAACGCAGGAAAGAAAGTCTACCCAAGTGAGATGCATAGTAAAACAAAGTCTTTTCAGGTATCTAAAATAAGACTTGTGAAGGGGGGGTGTTCAAAGGTGGTTTTGATGACTTCAGAGACTGAACTTACTCTTTAAAATTCTCAGCTTTGCAGGTGGTACATGTTTCCCAAAGATCCTTATAATATATGATATTAGGACACTGCATTTGAATGCTTAAGAGAACCCCAGGCTTTTTGTAGTTAAAGCTTTTATTATTTTTTTTCTCTAAACTTTACAGGAAGGGATAACTGAAGTGTCTTTATATATGGACTTGTCTTCCGACAGGCTGAAAACATTTTTTGCAGCATATACCAGTTCAGTTTATCTGGTTGCATTTGGAAAGAAGTGATCAAGGTAAGTGTTTGTTGTGCGTGAAAAGCTTCCCCCAGTCATTTTAAGAGAAATACTATTACTGTCTGCAACAGGAATGGGTAATGAAATGGTACATTGCTTCCAGCTTCTACACGTTATACAAGGAAATCTCTATTGGGAAGCTTACAGAGATGATGTACTTTCTCCATGCCGCTGCCGCCTCCTCCCATGGAGTTAAAAGCTTGTAATAACAGTTTACACAAGCCATTATGTGGTGTGTGCTGCATCATTCGCATGTGGAAGACAATGTGATGCAGGGCATGAGGTAATGAATTCAAGCGTACACACCTTTTGGGTGTGTTGAGGTGCTCATATTTTAAACATGCAGTTCTCTCTCCACACCTTAGAAGATCTTTTTTTAATAGCTCTTATGAAATGCTGCTGCTTTAGTAGGACACGCAGCCTAACCTTTACAGGAGTACTTCTGCCTTGCTTACAGAAACCGCAAGATGAAAATGATCTTTATATGCTTAGTACCCTTAGTGTTCACAATAAATTCCCTTCCACCTAATTGATCAGCATAGGTAAGTCTTCAATGGTTGTACAAATTCCTGGACTTATCGCTGAAGAAGCTGTTAACTTTAGTGCTTCCAAGGTTTATACTGAAGGGTAAAGTGAAGTCCTTTCAGGAACACGGCTTTTAATGTTATGGTAAATTCTAGTTTAAATATGTTAAATCCTTAATTTTATAAGGCTTTGAAGTTTAAATTGTTCAGCATTTTTTATCACTTTGGCCACTTTTGTATTTGCTGCACACAAACTACTTGGAGATACTGATCTCTTTGCATTTTTGGAAGATGATGACTTTTGTTATCTAAAACAAATATTGTTTGGGGGGATTTGGGGCAGGAGTGGACTCTGGGTCCACATTTTATATCCACTGCAATTTTTGTCCAAAGTGACCGGACTGACTAGTTGTTCAAGTCAGCAAATATTTTTGTCCTTCACCTGTAGTCTGCTACAGTCAGAAGCAGGTGTCCCTTGCTGTCACACTTGCTTGCAGGCTTGAATTAAAATTCCCACAACTGAGATTGTTCCCATTAAACAATCTTGGGTTTTAATATAATGAAAGACTCTCGGCTCTTGCAAATACCGAGTTGTCTGTGTGCTCAGAATTATTTTTTACATTGCTTTTGTGCTGCTTTTGCAGAACTGTTAGCAAATGTTTAGACTTGTTCCTTCTAGTCTTGGTATTATCCCTGTCTGTCTTGATATGTTTTTGGGGGAGAGGCAAGTATCATCTGATACCAGTGCTCACTATTTTCTAATGATATCAATATGATTAATAAATAGGTGGTATGAATGTTATATAGTCCAAACCTGTATGATGAGTTGGTTACCGAGAGGCAAAAGTAGACACTGTGGTAGACTGCTCGCAGGGCCCTGAGACAGTGCTGAGCCGGGAGGTGCTTGGAGCTAGTCACTGGAAAGCGATGGGTTACCAGGCCTCGCCTGGCTTGGGGCTGTCTGGAAATGGTATTTAGAGGCTATCCTGGAGTGCCGTTGTGAATTAGAGCACGAATTATTGGACTTAGACCACCTATACCACATATTGAGAGCTCTTCTTCCTTTTTCTCTTTTTTTTTTTTTTTCTTACTCTATCCATCTTAAATATCTGTAGATGTTTAGTTTCAAGTCTGAGGGTGCCAAAATCCAAATCGACTTTCACTAATGATCTGCACAACCTGTATATTAAAAAAAAAAAAAAACCTTACCCCCTGTCAGCCTAAAAACTTCTTTATGTAACTGGTAAAGCAAAACGTAGCTGGGAATAGAATGCTTGCCTTTGTTATTCCTTTGCCTTTCAAATTATAAAGAAAACTTACAAAAGTTCGTGTAATACTTCCTTTTCCTTAAGATTTTTGCAATGCATATGTTTTGATCTCAGAAAAGCAGACAGCCTGTGGCGGGAACTGCATAATTTTTGCTTTTAACTTCTAGTGATCGATTTGAAATAAGGGTAATCATATAAAATACTGGGCACTCAGAGGTATCTTTAAAATTGTTTTTTTAAATCTTATCTTTTAAAATATCCTTTCTATGGAGGTGGTGGTCAGTATGGATAATGCTCTGAGAAGATCAAGCAGAATCAATGCGTAAAATGCTCCCTTGTGTTTATTTCTGCTGCAGGACATACAGTTAATTGGGGATGGGGAGTTATCCCTGCTTTTTCTCTCGTGGTTAGGAATGAATTGATCTTGATGTCTTAGCTTTTTATTTATATTTCACTTTCCCTGTCAAGCACTATACATTGTTGCTGCACTGAAGAGGCTTGTAACCACTGAATTTCTTGAATCTGTCAGGTGTAAAGTCTCGAATTAGTTTTGTGCATTGGAACTGCAATCAGATCACACTAGAAGCCTGAGAAAAATCTGAATAGCAAAGTATTTCTGGTAGTTTTAAGTTACATTCCCATGGTGATGGGTGTGGCATAATAACCTAGATTAGAGCTTACTAAAGGGAATGAGTAATAAAATTTGTAATGAGGTGGGTATAGTGTGAGCAAGCATCACTCAGATTTTCCCACAGATTCCTGTTGGCATAGTACTCGTGTTCGTTTATAGCATTTAGAGCAGCAAAAGTATTTAAAGGTGCTTAGGCGCATCTAAAAATACCTGATCTGTACAAAATATTCAGGGTATCAGTTGTCTCTTAAAAAGATTTGTATTTCTAACTTAAATTTTTATAACCTCATTCACAGTGCTTAAAATGTCATGAAAAGAGAAATGGCTGAGATTCTAGACGATATCTGAAAGACACTTCAGCTGCTAAGAATAATCTGCAAACTCTGTAAGGCAGGATTGCTGGGGGGTAAAAAAAAAAAAAAAAGCACACACCACACACACGAAGAGGAGGAAAAAGCTCCAATATGATTAGTGTTTCAAATGCCTTAGTAGGTGCCATGGAACTCCGCAGTGCCTTCATTTTGTAACGTGGCTGTATTGCCTCTGGTAAGTAGATGCCATTTACGATTGATCCTGTTCCTAAGATGATGTTGTAGAGTCATACTTATCATTTTGAGGGGTGAGGGGGGATGAATCAGAGGTAGGAATTGGCCTTGATCCTCAGAGAAGCTTACAAACAGGATGGATTTAATAACATGGTAATTAACATGTGACAGTTGGACACTTCCTAAACTTCAGTTAACTACAAGCAACAAAGATTTGACGTAAGATTTTTTTGTATATTTAGCTGTCAACCAATGACCGAATAAAGATTTATGTACCCTTTCTTTAGAACTCAGCGTTCCCAATAGGAACAGAAAACCTGCTTTGCTTTTCTGTAGGTGAAAATTCAACTGTTGTGGTATTTACAAAAGTGGTAGAATGATTTGCATAGTCCACCTTTTTTAATAGGCTGGTTTCTCAGTTATCTGTGAAATGAAACTCATTATCAAGATGAACATATTAAGTACCTTCTTCAAACAAGCATGCAGAAAGGATTCTTTGAATACTCTCTGTTTAAATACTGTTCTCTTTTGTCTTACCCATGTTGAGTAGAACAAATATGTAAAATCAGATGAGAGTTTGTCTTGTGTAGCACAACAACAAAGACTGTGGACTGCAGCGCTTTCTCGAACTGCCGCTGTGTCCTGTGGCTGACCTAGGGAAGGAAAACTGGAAGTACACTAAGACTGGAAAGACTTCTTGCAGCCTTTGAATCCACTAAGCTGCCAGAGTAACTACCAGGTCTGCAGTATGTTATTTGGTTTTTTGTTTGGTTTTTGCTTGCTTGCTTGTTTTTTGTTTTGTTTAACTGTTGCATACAGAGAAGGCTAAAAAGTGCAGGCTTTCATCTAGTGTAATCTATCAGTCAAAGGATGCCACTTTTAGTGACACAAGTTTAAAGCCAAAAATAATAAGAGTAAACATGAGGCTTCAGGACACTAAATCTCTTTAGGATCAGTATAGCTGTAAATAGAGGAGCAAAATGTACCACTCAGGTTAAAAAAGGGGCGAGGGAATCCTGTTGTGTTTTTGCAAAAGCAGAAACAACTACAGAAGATAGTAGTGCAGTTTCTGTGCTTGGATTTTTGAAGCAGCACTTCTGTGATTAGGGGAAAAAAAAAAAAAAAAGGCAGTTAGCTGACTTTTCTGAAGCAGGTGTGACCATCAGTTCTGTATGGGAATTGCCAAATGTACGCATTGAAGGGATCATTCAGCGGAAAAAAATCCTGTACTCCGGGTCTTCATACTTGCCTGGATATGTCCAATGAAATATAAAAATGGATCTCCTAAGTCAGGATATCATCAAATGTAGTTCTTAAAAAACCAATGTTTTAGCCATCCTGAAAGCTTCAATAATTTTGGGCCCTTTGCAGATCTGAAAAAGGGCAGAAACAATATCAACTGGTGTTCCCATGTTACTGAAGAGAGCAATTTTAATTCTAAAGTAGGCCTTATACTTCTGGCCAGGATGCCAGTAGTTACATCAGCATCCTGATTTTCCCTGGAGCACCCAGCAATTCCTGGTTTTGTAGAATTACAAAAATGTCTATATTATATGTTTGACTGATCTGACCGTGCAGTTCAGAAGAGAGAGCCACTAGCCCTGGAATCAAAGATACTCTGCCTTTCAGTCATCATTAGTCCTTTATAGTCCCATGATGTATAGTACCAGCATCCTTTTTTATAATGATTGCTACAAATTGGATGTGAACGTACTGGTGGATGTTACTGGTGCCACAGTCTGCATGTGTCTCCATCTAAGCGTAGACCGGTACACACAAGCTAAGTCAGCCATTTCTGATTGGGATGAACTTAAGTTGTAGTTGCTCTAAAGCTACTTTTTCGTGGTTTGAAGGTTGATACTAGTTGAAGGATGGATAACTCCCTTGTTTCCTACACGATTACTTTCATCTTGAAGCTGTGGTTCTGTTAAGAAGGAAATTACATGAAAAACCAATGGCACATTCACTTCATAGGTAGCAGCTCTTGATCTATGTGATATTCTCAATTCTTGCTTTAGCAACAGGACATTTAGCAAGGGAGTAAAGGAAGTGACTTACACATTTGAACCATATTTCGTTTATTATTTCACCACTGTGATTTACTGCTTGCATTTTATTACAAGT